>WBNM01004246.1:353077-411960 GCA_013399055.1 Ramphastos sulfuratus | reverse complement strand
AAAAAAAAAAGAAAAGGAAGCAACCCACCACTGTGTTATGTGTGG
This sequence comes from Ramphastos sulfuratus, assembly GCA_013399055.1. Taxonomy (NCBI): domain Eukaryota; kingdom Metazoa; phylum Chordata; class Aves; order Piciformes; family Ramphastidae; genus Ramphastos; species Ramphastos sulfuratus. The sequence goes on along the minus strand of WBNM01004246.1, from coordinate 411,915 downwards.
GGGGTTTTGTTGTTGTTGTTGTCTTTGTTACTTTGGGAATGTTACAGATTTATTTGCTAATCAGTGTTAATGAACAGTTTCAAACTTTCAGACTTGCCCGTTTCTGTGTATTTATATAGATGAAAAAATCCCAACGCCCTGTTCTACTTTGTATCTTTTTGCCCATAATGTTGTCGAGCCTGTAAGGATGACTTCGGTTGCACCATGTCTGTGTGTGAATGTGACTCCACTATTGTCTTCTCATTGTACAGATGTTGGATTCTTTGCAGTTCATTGTATGGCTTTATAAAGTGGTAAAAAAAATGAAAAGAAAACAAAAAAAAAATCAGTTATATGAAATATACTGTTGCTTGGAATGCCAGCTTGGTGTCTGGATCGCTGGAAATGTATCTTGAAATTTAAGGGAGCGCAGGAATAAATGCTCTGTTCTTTTTGCACAGGGAAAAAGAAAACTACTAAATCCCAGTGGATGCTGTGTTTTCTCCAGGCTCTCCTTCCCCCTGTTCCTTGATGGCAGGCTGGGGCCCCCGAACATGTGGGGAGGTGGGCGTGGGAAGAAGTAGGGGTTGTGCTGCTGCTTGTCAGCTTCCAGCCGCAGCTTGTGTTCACCAGATGCTCGCTAAACAGAGCCCCCAAACTTCCTACAAGTTCCTTCCCTGGCTTGGGCTTTTGTTTATTAGGAGGGATCTCTCCATCTTGTCTCACAGACAGTGTGTACTCTTCAAATCCCACTGCTTTCTCCTAGGCTGCCTTTGAGTGCTGTCTGTCCAGCCTTGGGACAACCCCCTTTGAGTTCATTTCCCACAGGGAAATGGGATGGGATGATGCTGGTTATGGGGTCTTTTGCCTTTGCTGAGGTGGTGGTTTGGGCTCTGATCCCATCAAATCCCATTTCCTGACCCTTTCAGAGCCATCCTGCTCTCCCATGCCTGGCAAAACTCCCCCCCGAAGTCTCAGGCTTGGCTTTCCCAGTGTTTGCAGAGTAATTCCCAGCATCCATCAGATCGCTCAGGCCCTGGCTCTCTGGCTCTGCTCATTCCCCTCCTTGCTGAGTTGGTGGCCAAGGCCTGGCCCCTGGGATGGATTGAGTTTAATTATACGAGAAATATCAGCCAGAGCAGCGGCAGTTTCTCTGGCGCCAGTGCTGCTGCAGCTCAGAGGCTCAGAGCTTCTCCTGGGAGCCGGCAGCATTAAAAATATCTCCTGCCTTTCTCTAAAATAGCTGCAGCACGAGGGGTGGATTGAGGGGGCTGCTTGTGTGGGGATTCTGTGCTATGTGGTTTGTGCTGGGAGGCAAAGGAAAAGAGGGGTAAAAAAAAGAAAGGGGAGAGGATAGGATATCTTCTAGCCCCACAGAAATAGCTGTGGGGATGTAGGTGGGCTCACAAGGTATGTGCCTTCCAAGCTGGGCTGTACCGTGGGACTTCCAGAGGTACCTGGTATCTGCCAGCCTTGGCCTCTGCTGTTTCCCATCTACTTGCCAGCATGACAGGGCCTGCAGCATCCTCTCCCTGTCTGACACAGCAGGGATGGTATTTTCCTGTCAGCTCCTCTTAGTTTTGTTACTTTCTTGAGTTCTGCTGGAATTGATCCTGCAGGAGCTGGCACCAGTTGCCTGCCCATTTCTGATGCTCCTGCCTGGCTGGGACAGCCACTGGGGGCTGAGCAGGCTGAGCAGGCACTGACAGACTATTTGTTGCAAGCCATAAACTGCATCACCCCCACCCCCTACCCCCCTGCTTTTCTGCAGTTAATTCCCCATTTCCTTTCCAAAATTCCTCAGGAGCTTCTGGTTTGTGTTTTCCCTCGACATGTTCTTATCTGCCACCCGCTTCCCCTCACTGACTCTCACAGTGCAGGCTTTCCAGGGTCTCCCTCTTTGCAGCTTGCTTCTGTCCCCAGGCCAGGCTGGTGGCTGTGATGAGACCATCGGGAAAGACAGATCAAACAGCTCCATGCCAAGAAACCTTTCCCACATCCCATCTCCCCATGCCTATCGAGTCCCTACCTTGGGTTGCCCAAATCGGTGTTTTTTTTTCTGATTTCAGCCACTGTGCTGGAGGCCCTGGGCCACTTGAGGAGTCTTACAGGGCCTGAAAAGCAGCAAAGGTTCATAGTCCTCTGTGCTGCTGGCTCCAGGAGAAGAGGATGGGTTTGTTGTCAGTATGGAAACTCTGGGTTAGGGCTGGGGGTACGAAACCTTCAACCAGGGCAAATATTCCTTGCTGATCCCTTTGCAAATGTAGTCTCACTCTGAACAACCTTTATTTAACAGATTTTGAAGCCCAGGCCTTGGGGTCCAAGGCCTTAATGGTGTGTGGGGTGCTTTTGGCAGGTAAAAGCTGGCTGGAAAGCCGTGCTCTGAGTCCAGGGAGGTGCTCCTGCACAGAAACCCTCTACCACCATCATTTTCCATTGACTAAGCTAGAAACGGCCCTCAGATCTGGAGTGAAAATGGAGTCACATTGGTGGGGATTAGGTAGTTCAATCTTTGCTTATGCTCTTTCCTAGCTTGTCAGTGGTGCAAGAGCCCCCTCAAGTGACAGAAAACATGACACAACCTGACTCTTCCCAGCATCCTGTGTGGGCAAAGGTCAGGAGCCAGCCAGCCTTCCCAGGGTGGGAAGGGTGGAGCAGACCAGATGTGGGCAAAAGTCACCCCATGGCTGGGGTGATCTGTGTTCACATCTGCACTCTGTTTGGCATTCCTGTCCCCTTTCCTGCTGCAGCCACCCAAGTCAACCCCCTGAGCCATGTTCTCCCAGACTTCCTGAACTTACCTTTGCCCCATTGCTGCACAAGACGGGGCCTTGTCCATGTGGAGCCGGGCCTGACCAATGCTGCATCGCTGCCTGCTAGCACTTGCATCCCATTTCCTAGACCAGTTGAGGTTCTACAGTGTTGTGGGCAAGATGGACTGGAACCTGCAGTCAAAACTAGTGTTGAAGTTACTCGAGGTGGCTAGATTTGATTGATGGTCCTCTCTGGGGAGGTGGATGCACTGGGCACTGATGCACGCTCCTCTGTGCAAGGCTCCACATGCAGATGAATGCGGGCACAAACAGGAGCTCTCCCTGGTCTCTGGGATGCTGCTGCTGAGTTACTGCATTCCTGAGCTGCTTGGCCATTGCATGCGATGGTGACAACCCAATTCATTAGGCGGGGGGGATGGGGAGGTGGGGGGGTGAAGACCCTTTGCCCGAGGGCCCCAAGAGCCTAAGGTTCCTATTGATGCACAGACCAAGGGTGAGCAGCATCAAAACAGGAGCTTTAGAGGTAAACGAAAGGGATCAGCCAGCTTCTCTTCCTTAGGAGCCTGCTTGGAGGGGATTTCTGACCCCTGGGCCAGAGCCTTACTCCTTCCCTGGGAGTGGACCAAGGCAGCTGTAGAGGACACAACGTGACAGTGCTTTGATCCATTCCAACAGGGCCTGGTGAAGTCTGTCTCGGGGATTTGAGTAAAAAGAGACAACGTGGAAGGGTTTACTTGAAGAGGGAGTGGAGACAAAACCCTGGAAGTGTTTGAGGCAGGGAGGAGAGAGGCTGGGCTACTCCCTCTTCAGAGCAGAGTGATCCGTTGGGTCTGCTCTGTCCCTCAGAAGAGGGAGATGGGTAGAACTGGGCTGTCTTGCCTTGTGAGGTTCTGGCTCCATCTACAGGGATATGTCTTCAAGTGATGTAGGCGTTGGAGTGATGCACTCCCAAAGCAGGACAGGCAGGAGGTGATGGCCTGCAGCCAGCTTCTCCTGTAGCTCCTCACTTGCGGTATACCTCCAAGTTGTGCTGCCGCTGCTCTGTGTTGGACACACAAGCTCAGATGCAGTTGGGCTTGTGCATCCCTGAGATAAAGGGGCTGGGAGCCTGCTGGGTGGAGGCACGACTGGGGTTCGGTAGGAGCACCTTGAGGTGGGTGCAGAGTGATCACAGCAGTACTAGTCCCAGACTCACGTGTAGTGTAGCCTCTGCCAGACCCTGCCTGTTATTTCACATCAGCACAACCCAAAGAGGCCCTTGTGGAGATCTTCAGTGCCAGGAACTTATTCCACCCCTACACCAGTGCAGTGCAGCATTGGCTTCCACAGCACCAAGAAGTTCAAGAAAATCAGGCAGGCAGCCTAGATCAAAAGCTCAGGTCAACAAAAGCATCATTAGCCAAGTCTCTTTTCCTTGGTTAGTTGATGCTCACCTTGTCACCATTCTTGTTTGGATGCCCTGATGCCAGCAGTTTCAGGTGGGTATGAAGTGATGTCAAGTAAGATTCCAGATGGTCTTAGCATGCTACAGCCTGGCTAAAGAAAGCAATGTGAGTTAGACAAGGGATATGAAGCACCTTGATCACAGCCTCATTGCCCCAGCCTGGGACAAGATGATTCTTCTAACATTCTTAGTGATTCTTTGCTTCATGCTCTGCCTTGTGTCTGTTTCAAGTGACAACATCAATGTCCTCCATCTGGTTGTACCTACATATCCTTGTGGTGGGATAAACCAAGTGAAACTGTCCTCTGCTTCTTGATGCCTTGATGGACTCAGGGTATCCTCCTGGCTCCTGACTGCCTCCTGGCTGCCATTCCGTATTTGCTTGCACTTCATATTCCTACGTCAGGCTCAGGCAGTGCCTGGCAGAGGCGGAAATGCAGTTTAGTAAAAAACAAGCCTTGCCCAGATGCCACCCAGGGCCCAGGGCATCAACATGGCCTGATGGCAACCGGTACTAGCAGAAAAATCTGTTGATGGCAGGGAAGAGAGTGTTTGGTCTCAAAATAGGGGTCATCATTTTGGACTCTGGGTTCTCTCCCATGTCTCTGTCTGCCAGGGTGAAGGTACAGAGGGATGTGCCTCTATTCTGGTGATACTGCAACAGCTGTGTGGCCTAAGCATGTGGCATCTTTCTGATGGTGGTGATAGTGGTTCTGCTCTGAGCTTTTCTGTCTGAGTCAGAGCAACATACATGTGCAGTTTGTAATGATGCCAGACCGCTGGGAAAGTCCTCTGAGAGGGGGAGACACATGTGCACATGTGTATGCTTACATGTATGTGTATGCAAAACAGGAGAGAAATACTCTTCTGGTCTCATTTCTCTCACCCCTCCTAAGCTAGTGCTATCCATGAGGTACCTCCCCCCTCTCTCCTCAAAGGAAAGAGCCAGAGCAGGGAGTGAACTAAATATCTACAAGCTCATTGTTTTAGGCCTCCAACAACTGGATACAAGAAGCCACCAGAAGCAGCCTTTCATGACTGGACACAACACCCTTGCCAGAAGAGTTGGGCTCTAATGCGGACAGCAGGTGGGAAGGGAGGTTGTGTTGAACCAGAGTGAATAGTGGAGCTCCACTGGGATGCACTGCAGTTGTTCATGAGGGCTGCAGAGAACAGTGTTTTACAGCTGAAGCACCTCGTTGTCTTGGCTGGCTGTGGGGTTCCTTATGTGAGAGCAATCTGTCCTAATAGGAGATGCCTATCAAACACCTCTGGCTTTCCTGAAATCTCTTTTTTTTTTTTTTTTTTTTTTTTTCCCCAGGGCTTCTGGGTATCTGTGCTGAGCCATCTTTGTCTGTTTCTCCTGCTTTCAGAGGGGAAAATAATCACCCACTAGCCATGGAGTAATCCGGAAAGGCTTCTGCTCACTTGGGCTTCCTCTCTGGGCTGGGATTTTTCTAGTGGTCTAAACTGAGAAGTCCAAAACCAAGGAGGAAAGGCTGTGTAGGGTGGGAGAAAATGGTTGTGGTGACTCAGAATATAGTCTTCTCTCTTTGAGACAGCTTGGATTGAGTCACTACCCCAGGACAACATGAGGGGACTCTCGTCCCTCTAGGGTTTACTGTGGTATTTGGATGCTCCCTGGGCAATGACTGAATCTTTTATGTACATGGAGTAGTTTGCAAAATATCACAGCTTTGGCAGTCTCTGGCTCCTCGTGAGCACCCGAGGTCTGTGAACAACTATGGCCATGATCACCTCAGCTGAAATGTCTTCTTCCACTTATACTAGGAAGTCAGGTTCACTCTCACGAGCTTTGCCTTGTGCACCTCCATTCCCCATGGATCTCTGTGCTTACTCAGGGCAGGATGGAAACCCGGGGTCCTTGTGCATGATTTGTCCAGCACTGTCTTCAGAGCATGTTTTTAAAGCATGTTCCCAGTTCTTTTTTCTGGCACTTCAGGAAAGACATGCTTCTTGGTCCTCAGCTGGGGAGATGGTGCTCACTGGCCACTGGGACCCTGCACAACTGAGAGGAGGGGCTGTTTGTGGAAACAGTGATCTCCCTTGGAGCACCAGAAAGGTTTGTAGGACATGCCTGGAACGCCTAGGACATATGGAGCAGCCAAGCTGACATGTTGGCAGAGCACCACTCAGTAAGACGTGAGGAGGAGCAGGAACTCTTGCCAAGGTCCCGTTTTAAAGCAGCCCCCCTTGAACTCCTTGATATAGATAGCACTGGAGATAGAGTTTCGCACATCTTTATATCTTACACTTTCATGTGAAAGAAATCTCAGCCTTGCTCAGGCAGGCTGCTATCTGCCTCAGCTCACTGGGTTACAAGTGTCCTTCATTCCCAAGGCCCTTCAGGTCCAGCCTCAGCTCTACTCAGAGGGAGATCCTAAGTACTTTCCAGCAAGGAGAAAGTTCTTGGTTGTGACCTCATTCCTGGCTTTCCTCCGCTTCACACCAATGTGAAACAGGAACACATCCCCTCTTTAGACACAGGGAAAGAGAAATGACTGGACAGAAGAGCATGAGGCATGAACCCAGGGACCCTAGCCATAGTCTGCCTGGCCTCATAAGTTCCCTCTGAGGCCAGCACCCTGCTCTCTCATCTCTGCTTTCTCCTGGAACATTGTTTTGACCAAATGTCCTCTCGGAGCCAACAGTTCTTGGGCTGCATCTCTAGTGGAGATGCTAAAGGGATTGGTAATACAAGTCCCAAAGCAGTACTGGTAATCGGAGGTCCTGTGACTTCTTCTCTGCTTTTGGCAGTGGGGTTGGACTGGATGCTCTCCCGTCCATTTCCTCCCTTTTTGTCTTCTCCAGTCATGTAGGACCTTTCTTTATCTCCTCACACATGTGAAAAGAAGCTTCCTCCCTGCCCGAGGAGCTTTTTTGCTAGCTAGCACTGTGGGGTGACACCACTAGAGGTCAGCCGGTCCCTACCGATGGGACCGCTGAAAGCAGGAGAAGGAAGCAGGAGGCCAAAGATGACTTCAAACAGCTTGGCTGATGGAGGCTTGTGTGTGTGTGTTTGACAGACACTTCCTCTTGTATTGACATTTCTCCCGGCTCCGGGCCAGCTTTCCAGGCTCGATGCTGCTCCTCTTATAGGTTGGTGTATTTGACACGCCAGGAAAAACTCAAGTCTTTAAAGGCAAGGGAGTGCTGGAATAGCTGGAATGCCAGCTTTTCCTGGGAGACAGAAAAAAAAAAAANAAAAAAAAAAAAAAAAAAAAAGAAGAAAAAAAAAAAAAAGAAAAAGGATTCAAGCAGACAGCTGGTGCACACAGAGCTCTGGCAGCCTCCCAGGCAGCTCCAGCCATTGGAAAGGTGAAGAGAGTCACTCTCAGCTTCAAGGAGTGAAGGAGTGGACTCTTAACACTGGTTGCACTCCCCTGTTGCTCAGTAACTCGCCGGAACTCAGGACTCGGTCATGCCCTCAGGACCTTTCATTGAACATGAAACTCATACCACCAGGTCTAGGTCGCACTCCCTGTCAGTGCAAACAGCATTAGGAATCCATAGCAAGGGAACAGCCAGAGGCTTTAATAAAATTCCAACTCCTCCTTTGCCCAGTTCTGTCCATCTATGGAGCAAGGGAAGACGGTTGGTCTGGCACACCTGGAGAAGGCAGGGTGCAATCAGAATGCATGTGTTATTTGGAGTTATTTCTCAGTTCAGCAAAAATCTGAACAGGAGGCAACAGGTTTGTTGTGAGTGTTGCATTAACTGGATAATGAAGGACAGAAGCTTTGCTACATCAGTTACTCCTCCTGAAACCACCTTTTGTGCAGCCCTCCTGGCTGGCTGGCTCGTGTCTATGCTTTATCTAAATAAGATGTGAGATGGGCCTTACACAGCTGCATTGCTCTGTGAAAGACAAATTAAAGTACAATGAGGAAGAACATGCCAGCAATACTTCAAGTGGACCAGGACCCAACCTTTGAAGCTGGCTGAAGATAAGATACTGGTACAGGCAGCCCAGAACCATGCTGTTTTGCTGATGTGGAAATCACAACAATCTGTCAGTATTTTTTTTTTAAAGCTCAAGGAGTTTCTCCTCTTCTTGAACGTTTTACTCCCAAATGGGGCTTCCCTGCACTGTCTGCCCACAGCTAGAATCATCTTAGAGAAGTCTGGTCTTCTATTGCACAGAATTGTCAGAGTTGGAAGGGACCCCACGGATCCTCTAGTCCCAACCCTCCTGCCATGGGCAGGGTCACCCTCTGCTAGATCAGGTTGCCCAGAGCCACATCCAGCCTGCCCTGAAAAGCATCCAGGGATGGAGATTCCATCACCTCCCTGGTCAACCTGCTCCAGTGTCTCACCACCCTTATGGTGAAGAACTTCCCAATGTCTAGTCTAAATCTCCCTTCCTCTGTCTTGGATCCATTCTCCTTAGTCTTATCACTACCCAGCACCCTAAAAAGTCCCTCACCAGCTTTCTTGTAGGCTCCCTTCAGATATTGGAAGGCCACAGAAAGGTCTCCTTGGAGCCTTCTCTTCTCCATACTGAACAACCCCAACTCTCTCAGCCTGTCCTCATAGGAGAGGTGCCTCAGCCCTCTGATCATCCTCGTGGCCCTTCTCTGGACATGTTCCAGCATGTTCATATTTTTCTTGTAATAGAGGTTTCAGAACTGGACACAGTACTCCAGGTGGGGTCTCATGAGAGCAGTGTAGAGGGGGAGAATCAACTCTCTTGACCTGCTGGCCACATTTCTCTTGAGGCAACCCAGCATTTCTTCACAGGTTACTTGTTTGCTAGCATGTCTGAGATTGTATCTATTACAGTCACCAGGTTTTCAGTTGCTTTGCAGGATGCTACATACCCACAGTGTCAATGAACCACGGTTCCAGAAAGAGCTCCTGGGACGATTCTCCACCAAATTTTCAGGTCTCAGGGAGTTATTGGAAGGGGAATGCATTTCACTCATTTACCTGTCTTAAGTTTTAGATCACTGCAGGAGTGAACCACTCAGAGGATGTGCCTTGGTCCCCTGGGTAGGAGCCAGAACTCATTTCATCCAGATGGTCTCTAAATGGCTTTCAGATGTCTTTCCTTTAGGAGAATGCCTTGGTACCTAACAACCAGTTTGATGTATGCCTCAGATAGGCTGTTCCTTGTCCAGTGCTTCCAAGAACTCAGCAATCCAGTGGCTTCCTCAATCGCCAGATGTTCAGTCCTGCCAAACTTTCTCCAAGGAGATGGTGATGACAGAGTTCACTTTATGGAAGGGGAGAAGGAAGTCTATTTCCAAGTGTATTCCCTGCCAGCACAGAGAAATGGGTGAAAGAAATTACAAAGCACTGGAAAATCAGACCTCTGCACTGATCATGACCATTCCAGCAGCAGAAGGAACCTTGATGGATGGAAGTCAGCTTTCTGCTGCTGGACTCAGCTCTTAACTTCAAAAGGGGCTGAACCTTAGCTGGTTTGAACTTAATATCTCAGTTCTTCCATTTGTTACCTAAAGCAAGCCAGTATTTGTAATTTTTGGACACCCATCTGATGTAATCATAACTGGACAGTACAAGAAAAAAATATTTAAAATAAATACCGTCGTGTTTTGTGACACAGAAAACAGATACAGAGTATGGAAAATATAACCTCCTTCCGTCTGAAAATGGCTTGGGATTATCTACTTGTTCTTGTAGCTCATTTTCTACATGGCTCTACTTTGAGGGTGATTTACTGCAAATATCTCCCTGTTCCCTTCTCTGTATTGATTTGTAAGAAATCCTTTCATAATGAAGTCATATTTTCCATGCACCAGAAAAATGTCAGATAGAAGATGAAGAATATTATTGTAACAGGAAAATGGCTAGGACAAAGAAAGCTTATAATTTTGTAAACAGAGGTTGGGAGGAGGCTTTTGGGATTGAGTTTCTGGGCAGCAAGTCAGAGGGTTTTTCTTTTCTTCTTTTGAAGGCTCTACTGGCAATGTCTACAACTCAGAAAGAAATAAATACAAACATCTCTCCTCTCCAGCATGGCTTTGATAGCTCTATTAGCACAACTGAGCATGTGATGAAGAATGTGCCCAGGAACTTTGGCTTTCTTGGAGAAGTGTTATAAACTTAGAGGTCTTGTCCTGCCACTCCTAGTTTGCCAGAGAGGACTTAGCTAGATACTATCTTGTGCTGCTGAATGTTTAAGTGACTAAAGCCAAAGGATTTTGTACTACAGATGCAATGGTGTCACTCATTCTGGGGGGAAAAGAGTAGGCAAAGAGAACACTTTCCAATTAAAATGAAATTTTTTCAATTAAAATCCACGGAAAAAAAGGCAACAATCTCTTTCCCCTCCCATTACTCACAGTGAGTAACTGGGAGAAGGCGTTGATAGTTGTAGAAAGGAATGACATCTGGCTATGAAAACCAGCTTATGGTATTTGCAAACACTTAGAGAAGCAGGTGATTACTGTTGTTTTGCTTGTTTAAACCATTCTTCTCTTTTGGATAACCCAAATTAATTTTTTCCCCCCCCCAGTAGAACTATCAGAAAAAAATGTGCATGAAATTGTGAAATTTTTTTTCCTGCTGTTTTTGTCTATTTCTACAATTGCCAGCAATGACCACTTTGGTTTCTAACATTGCCACTTTGCTGGGATAGCTTATTGGGAAGGCATGTGTGGAACAGCTTCTCCCAAGGGAACCATTCTGTGTTGCCTGTGAATCCTCAGCTTCAACATGTTTTGGCAACAAGGAATAAGGAGAGAGAGAAACCAGCAAGCAACTTCTGAGCAGCTCCACACAGCTCACCTGCAACTGATTTTCAAGAGATCCATCTTCATCTGATGTAAATCAGCACAGCTCCATGGTCTTTGTGTGGTTGGGTATTTTTCAGAAGTCTTGCATCTGAGCAGGTAAAAGGTTTGCTTAGCATAGATGGCCTTTCTGTCCCAGTGTCTTGTCTGTACCCCCTGAGGCTGCATCCTCCAGGAGGGTTAGGGATGCCTATGAGTTCTAAGCATCTGTTTCAGGTTTTCTACACCAGTGGGGGAGACAGGTACTTGGCTAGGAGATTTCATTTGCATGCAGAAAAAAAATCTGCTTGGGCAGAACCAGGGAAATTCCTTTCTGGGGCACATGGTCCTTCTAGATTCAGTGCCAGTGACACATTTGGAGCTGCTGATCTGGGGATCTGAGGCCTTGTAAAGTCTGGCTCTGGTTTCACAGCTTTTGTGAGCTGCCTTGGAAAATGCTTCAACCCTCTTGTCCAGGTTCAACCACCTCCTTTCCCAGCTGTAAAAATAACCCAGGGTGGAACAGAGAGCTACGCCCTCTCCCCTTCCCGTGGACCTTCGCAGATGCCGTGATGGATGGTGAAAGCCAACTCTGTGGAGGTGTCAATGGAATTTGGCTGCAGAAGGAACTTGGTTTATTCTGTCATTCATCAGAGCTGTGATTGCTGCCTGACAACTGGCAAAATCAGCTCATTTCATTCAACCAAGAGTGAAACTCTAGATCTCCTTTGCTTGGAGGTCTTTCCAACTGTCCATATGCCCTTGTTCTCTGGTTGAGTCCAGCCACCCAGGAATGGCCAGCAAGTGAGATTTCAGAGTAGTGATGAGGTTTAGCTCTGACCTAGTCAAGTGGAAGGACAATTAGCTTTAGATCAGTTTGGCAAAGCTAACAAATAAAATTATTCCTTCTCTTTTGCCTTGTTCCCTACAGGTGATATTTGTTGTTGTCAGTCATGCTCTGGAAGGATGTGGGTTTTTCAGGACTGATTGGAAAAATATTTGGACCAATAGAAGTAGAGTTTCCACATCCATCCTTTCTTGGGCAGTGCATCTCTGCTGTTACACACAGTGCTGCGATGGGAAAGGGAGCGTTCACCCCAGGCACTCAGATAGCAGGGATCCCTTGAAATCACTGAACATCTGGAAATGCAAGACAAAATTCTCTTCACCTCTGGGATGAGTATGAAAACAACTGTACTTTCTCTAGCTTCTTCTGTAATTTTTCTGACCTTACCATATGTGTAGGCAGAAATGTGGGAGAAGAGTATCTCTGAGGTGGGATTCGAGGGGCTGGTTTCATGTCATTTTATCTTCCTTGGAAGAATTTGGATCAATCTGTGATCTCTCTCTTTTGTTTCTGGTGCAGGATCCATGCTCAGGAAGGGAACTGGAAGTCCTGAATTGCAGTAGGACCGACAAGTTTCTTCCAGTATGGATCTCAATGTTGGCTGATGAAACAGTATTTCCCATGGTGACTTGCCAAGACTTTTTCAAGACAGCTGTCAGATTTTTCTGCCCTGCTTATACATCTTGAATCACAGCTGATAACCATGACTTTGGCTTGACAAAACAGATATAGCTGCAATGGTCTGTCCAAAAGAGAGCCTGGGGAAGCTTTGTACTTTCATGGCTTTCACCCTCCAACTCCTTTTCCAGTTGTAGCCCTTGTCCCTGATGTGGCCAAATTTCTGCATCCCATCTTAGTCCCAGACAGCAGTGAAGCGAAATGCAGCATTGCACAGCTTCTTGATTCCTCAGCTCATCTTAGTACCTTATTTCATCTTCGTACATCCTTGTAAGTGGTGATACTTTGCTCTGTGAGACCAGGCTGCCTAGCCTGCTTCCCAAAGCTTGTAGTCTGAAGCTCCAAGGTGATAGTTATCTTTGCCCACTCTCCTGTCATCACTTGTGATCATCACTCAGGGCTTCTGAGAGCGAGATAACAATTCCATAATTAATATAATTGAGTAGAAACATAATATAAATATAGGGCAATCCTGTGGTGCTGCATCTTGAACCCAGGCTAGTGGTTTGGAAAATATTTGTCAGCTTTGGACGGCTTTCAGGGCCTGTTCTTTTAACAAAGGTCCTGTTCTTATTAGAAGATATATCACTTGGTAGAGCGACAGGCACTTTGGGCCTGTGGTCTGGGCACTTTCTTGTAATTGCTTTGGCTCTCCCCATGAGCCCATCTAGGCCCAAGCTGCTCACTGACTCAGTTGCCTCCAGCTTTGAGAAATGGGGTTTCTTTGGTTTTGTGACAAGGGCTGACATGCCCTGTCATTTGGCAAAGGAGGAGAGGTTTCAGTTGTCCTGTCCTTTATGAACACAATGGTTGGAGTGAAAGAAGGTGAGTGCTCCTGTGCCAGCTGGATAGTTCTGCCAGACAGTTGTGCACCCTGATTGTGAAGACTTGCTGAAATTTGCTTGCTTATCTGAAACAAGTTGCCTTCAGTCCTTTCCCAGTTCCCCTAGTCCTGCCCTCCCCTGGCTTCTCATCCTACCATGTGCCTGTCAGTCTTGCTGTCTGCACAGATGTTTCCCAGCATCTGAATGAGCAGCACATTCCTGCCTGCAAAATGCAGCCCTACTGCTGTATTGCAAACAGCAGGTTTGGAGGTGGTGCCTGATGGGTAGATTTCTGTCTCGAGCCACATTTAAAACACAGACCCCTCTCCTCACTTGGGGTAGGACTGAGTGGATAAGAAGGATCTGATATGGTGGAATTACACAGGCAATGGGTAGGAACCTCCAGGACCAGGGCATGAAAATGCCTGTTCTCATGCAGCTGAAAGCATCAGCATATATAGGAGCAGACTGATGTTCTTGAGTCTTATACATCCTTACCTTATGGTTGTGGTGTGCAATAATGAGAGGTTTTGCCAGGGTTTCAGTGGGATCAGGATGTCACTGAGATTGTAGGTCCTCATTTTGCCAGCACTGCTTTCTATTTCTTCCCCCAAACACTTCTGCATCTCTTTCTCTTGAGCACAGTTCCGGCCCTTTGGCTTAGCCTAGGCAACATTGCAGGGTGTGTTGTGTACTGTGTCAAGTACCAGCAAACTTGTTGAGATATGTCACAGAATGATAGGGTTTGGAAGGATCAAATACCTCTTTGGAGATCTCTGTTAGTCCAGGCCTGACTTAGACTTCTAGACACAAGTTCCTGGTCGCCTACAGAAAGTCCTGAAAACATCATATGAAAGGAGGAGCCTTTCACTGTAGGACCTTCTGAACACTGTGATACGATGAAACTCTTCAAGGTCCTCAGGGGGTGAAGATTCATGCTAAAGGAATTAGAATTTCTTGGACTCTCATTTGATTGTATGGCCAAGCCCAAGTGTGACCCTTTAAAGGTCACGTGCCAAGCACAGCCCATTTGTCCTGAGTACAATAGGCTCTAGACAGGTTAAAGCATAGGGGAAAAAGTGCTTTTTGGAGTCAAGTAAAGTGCCTACAAGGGAAAGAAGTTTAGGGAGTTCAAGTCACTCAAGAAGATGTCTCCATCAGTCTCTTAAGCATTGCTGAAAGCCAGACTATAGATTAAGAATCACTAGATGTACAAGTATGGTTGAAGATAAATGAGGTCATGGGTAAAAGCAAGATTTTCAGGGAACAGCATGATCTAAAGGAGAGCTGGCAGTCAAGAAATCATCAATGTCAAAGGAGGGGCAGAGGGATGAGTATAAAGAAGGCTATGAACTGAAGAAAGCAGAGTGAGGGATGTGGAACAGCTTTAGGGAAGGGGGAGAATGGCTGGTGAAAGTGATGGGATGGAAGAAGGTGAAGGTAGCAGTTGTGCTCAGGGTAGAAGAAGAGTAGATTCAATTTGCAACCTTACAGCCAACATAGGAAAATGGCAGCACCTAGACTGGAAGATCTTCAATCTCCCTTAGCCATTTTTGAGATAATAGAGGTGACAATTTATGAGGATCTGTTTGCTTTCAGACCCCATCTCATCCCCATACAGGACAAAACGGAACCTGCTGGCCCACGGATGCAGAGAGGACCACCCTAGCCAAGGAGCACCCAGGCAGCTGCCAATGCCATGGCTGGGCAATGTCTCCCAGAAGCAGATGCCTTTAAAGAGAGGGAAAGAAAAAATAAATCCAAATCCTATGTGTTGGAGGAGGAAAGCAGAGAAGTCCCTTCAGCTGTTGAAACTGCCTTGTCAGCATCCATGAATGGTTGGCTGGCTTGCTGGCTCTGACAAAAATTGATGGGGACCATGTGGCAGACAACACGGGAGAGGGTGGGAGAGTGCCAAGTTTTTCTCTGTATGTGTGTGTGTATATATATATGTGAGTGTGTATTTATTATCCCTTCTCTTCTGCAGTTGCTTGCGTGACTTGTGCCAGCAAGCTGTGGAGATGTGGCCTTTCCCTGGAATGAGGAATGCGTCAAGGAAAGTGTGGTTGCATATACTTATGAACATATGGAGGCCTTGGAGTCGTGCCACATGGTTTGCCACTAATTGAAATAGGCTGGCTAACCTCTTATTGTGGCCACCAGGAGCAGCCCGGGGGAGGGATGGCACAGAGAGAGGGGAATGCCATGCATGGGCGCAGTACATCTTCCAAAGCATGACTGGGAGGAGAAAACATCTCCTCTTTCTCCTCTATCTCTTCTAGGATGGAGAGAGGAAGCTGGAAGGATTTAGCGGATCCAGAAGAAGAAAGGGGAAGTTCTGGACAGAGAGTCAAGCATGGACTGAAGGCTGCCCCAAAGTAATGTCCTTTTGCACCTGGATTAGGTACAGATTCCGTTAACTCTGTGTCCGGCTACCTCCCTCAAAGGCATGGGCAATAAGAAATTAAAAGATGTTTCCAGTGGGAAGAGAAGGCACCTACAGGAGGCCCAAGGGATCAGGCCCAGCCAGCGTGGGTTTAGGAAGGGCAGGTCCTGCCTGACCAACCTGATCTCCTTTTATGATCAGGTTACCCTCCCAGTGAATGAGGGAAAGGCTGTGGATGTAGTCTACCTGGACTTCAGCAAAGCCTTTGACACCATCTGCAACAACAAGCTCCTGGCAAAGCTGGCAGCTTGTGGCTCAGACAGTTTCACTCTGATATGGGTCAAGAACTGGCTGGAGGGCTGAGCCCAGAATGGGCTGCCCAGGGAAGTGGTGGAGTTGCTGTCCCTGGAGGTGTTCAAGAAAAGACTGGATGAGGCACTTAGTGCCATGGTCTAGTTGATTGGATAGGAATGAGTGACAAGTTGGACTGGATGATCTTGGAGGTCTCTTCCAACCTGGTCGATTCTATGGTTTTATGATTCTAAGGGGCAGGAAGAGAACATATTGGTGGTAACTTGCAGGAGCAGCTTGGGTAGTTCCTGAAAAGAAATGGCATGCGAGAAGAAGAGGGGTCAAAACATTGGGGCTGTTCTATGGGCACAGCAAAAAACAGTCTCAGAGACATGTAACCTCTGGCTGCTCCTGTACTGCTGAATTTCTGGGGTATGTTCATGTATGGTGACATGATAACTGTCCTCCTTCTGCCCGTGTGATCTCTGAAGTGAGACTGGAAGAATAAGGTCTACTTCAGCTATGGGCTCAGAGAATCCTGATGCACCATTTGCAAGTTGCACAAGCTGGGTCTGGGCTGCGGGACTTCTACACTTGAGTACTGTAGAAGAGTGCTTGGCTTTTCCCCCAGGTACAATTCCTTTGGATTTCAGTGCACTTGAGTATCTTTTAATCTCTTCACTTCTTTTCTAAATCAGGATCTCTGCTGCCTGCTTTTTCCCATAAATGCCTACATGACTCCTGAATCCAGGCTGAGGTGCTTCAGTGGCTGTTTAGAGATCATCTGTATATATTGCAAGAAGTGGCATTTGAAATGGTGGAGGTATTGCATGACCTGTTTTTGGATTATATTGGTGATGTAAAATCTTGCAGTGAAGACAGCCAGAGAAAAGTGCTTCTAAATCCAGAGATGTTTGGATTGATTGGTGATGTAAAATCTTGCAGTGAAGACAGCCAGAGAAAAGTGCTTCTAAATCCAGAGATGTTTGGATTGCCCTGGACCCAGCACTATACCCTGTTTGGCTTTTTCCCAGCTATGGAATGGAGTGCCCCCTTGGACAGCTATTACCATTCGACTGGACTTTCTCAAAGCTGTCTTGCACCTCAGCCCTCAGAGGATCAGTCTGCATCTCTTCAGCATGTAGAGAGCTGGGTATGGCAGAAGGCTGGCTGTCCTTCCATGGCATGATCATCACAGTGACATATACATCTCTCACCACCCCTACTTCTTCATGACTATGTTGAGGGGTGAATGCCCACTTTTCTGCTATATTTCTTTTCCATCTCATGTTCATTTCAGAAGAATTTATTCTGTCCCTCAGAAACAACTGTTGGAGAAGATGGAGGGGAGAACTGTCAGCACCTTTGTGATTTTGTCAGATCATTTGCTTCAAAGTGGGGGAGCTCTGATGAGTGCCTCTCACCAGCCAAACCTATCCAGGTTCAAGGCATCTCCAAACTCAAGTCCAGCATGTCTTTTTCTTCAGAAATGGGATAGAGAAAATAAACTGAAACTGGGACAAGCTGTGTATTACTTGTGCAGTGAGGACATAATGCACAAGGAAACAAAGAATGGTGGTGTGGCTTTCTAGAAACATAATTCACAGGAACATAGGGAACTTACATGGGGAATTTCCATCAGTAAAATGGGATGCCACTGTTATTGAGGGAAACAAAACATTAACAAACAATTTTCAGTGTGTATTGGTTTGAGTTTAGCTTTTNACAGGAAGTTCCCCTGTTTATATAGGGGAGTCCAGACAGGAAGTGGGAGTGGGCTGAACACTACACCTGGGGTCAGGTTCTGACCACTCCCCCAACCCAGGAGGGCTAACCCTTTACACAGAAAAAGAATTTTTACAAGATGGCATCAAGAATGCATTGCTCTTGTATCATCAGTTTTCCTAGTGGAGACAATCATAAAATGTGTCCCATGTTGTTAATTGTTTGGGTGTTAAGGGGCACAATATGCAGTAAGCTTTATAGTTCTTGTAATGAGCTTGAGTTGCTCTAGGAATTTGCTTACTGAAAAAGAATAACACCTGATTTGGATGCATAACATTATTAGATGGTTTCAATGAAGGTTCAAAGTTTTTTCTAAACCATTCTTGATCAGGCACTCTGGATGTGCTCAGAATGTCTTGGGGTACATTACTGCCAATGTGTGAATCTGTACTTTGCAGTTCCTTAGCTCTGTTTTCCTTGGGCTATTGAGTCTTGGGTAGATCTCTCTCTGCTTGTGTATTATGAACATATGAAGTTGAGTTTGACAATACCTTTGAAGGGAAACAAACATCGAAATATTATTACGGCTATGTATCTTAGGAGGCAGCTAAAGAGTCCTACTTGGCAATAACTATCCTAATTGAATTTCCATGCCCCAGAGATATAAAAGATGAGACACAGCAGCTGGACGATGCGGTAAATAGGAAGGGGGAGGTGATAGAGGGTGAATGACCAATAAATATGATAGGAGATGTGCAATTCCTAGCTGGTCAGGGGCAGTAACCACAACTTGCTGTCTGTTCATAGCTAGCACTACACTGCCTCTTTCTGCAAATCTGTGCCAGGTTCAGAAGGAGATCAGGGATGGAAAAGGCTTTTTGCACTTGGGATAGCTGGGGTGGCATGCCAGGCGTTAATACATGAGGAGTATCGAGTGTGTGATGAGAAGCAGCAGCTGGGACGAGGACATCAAGTCCTCTGCTGTATATGGCCACATGCTAACTTTGGTGGTTGTCCTCTTGCATCAGCTTCTGGAGCTAAAACTGGGGAAATCCATTGTCCAGACTGGTGATGTGATCAGTGGAAACGAGGCAGCTAAGAAGCGGGGAGGGATTGTGGCTGTTTTAAAACAAAGCAAGAGCTATTTGGCATCCACATCCTGGTAACCTCCCCATGCAAGTAGTGCCGGATGCAGCCATGACAGTTGTGCTTTAGTGTTCCCATGGTGAACTCTTGGGTGATGGAGTTTTCACTCACCTTTCTGTGCTTCTTTCTTCAGTGCTGAGAACACCATTTCTATCAACGAGTCTGTGCTGGGGTGAATGCATACACATGTGTGCCCGTGGCAGGATGGCATGGTGCTTCTGCAGCATCAATTTTGGAAGCCCTTTTCAACCTTATTCAGGGTGATGGAGCACTGGAATAGGCTGCCCAGAGAGGCTGTGGAATCTCCTTCTCTGGAGACTTTCAAGACCTGCCTGGATGCGTTCCTGTGCAAATTACCCTAGGAAATCCTGCCCTGTCAGGGAAGTTGGACTTGATGATCTCCGGAGGTCCCTTCCAACCTCAAGTTCTGTGATTCTGTGATTTATTTTTTTTTTAAACATTGCTTTTTATCCCAAAGGAAATTGTGCTAAATGTGTAAGTATGTGTTTTTTAGGCAAATAGATTCCATCACATTAGAGCTTGTGGGATGAAAAACAAACAAAGTTCAAACACAAAAATGAGATGAGTGTGTCCAAGACTGCATCATTCTCTTGGTGTTTAAGAATTACATGGATCTTTCCCTTGCTTCTTTCTGAACATGAGCTCCACAAGCCTTATCTGCTTATGACCTTGCATGTCCTGCACTGCAATGTCTTTTGGGCAGGGTTGATCCATCTCTGTCCTGACCTGAACAGATGCATTGCATGATGAAGGGGACAAGGACACCACTTTATTCAGAACCTGAAGCCTAAAGATGTCCTAAATCACTGTGTGAACAGCAAAACTGAGGAAGCTTTGTCTCTCGTGACTCAAAGGTGAACACCTCTGCAGATGCTCTGAAGTCAGTGAGTCAAAAAGCTCTATGGAAGGACACAAAAAAAGGAATTGGCAGACTAAAAGGCACTGTGGTCTCATATGCCTGGTTTTCTAAGTAAACCTATCTAAAAGCCCTAAGGATTATTAGTAGATCATCTGCTACTTCCACAAAAATGTGGGACTTTGATTTCTCCCCAAGGAAATGGGACCTGGCATCTCGTTAGGAAGATTTCTTTCATAGAATCACAGAATTAGCTAGGTTGGAAAAGACCTCTAAGATCATCAAGTCCAACCTATCACCTAATCCTTCTAAATTAACTAAACCATGGCACTAAGTGCCTCATCCAGCCTCCTCTTAAACACCTCCAGGGATGGTGATTCCACCACCTCCCTGGGCAGCCCATTTCAATGGGCAATCACTCTTTCCATCAAGAACTTCTTCCTAGTGTTCAGCCTAAACCTGTCCTGGCACAGCTTGAGGCTGTGTCCTCTAGTTCTGTCACTGGGTGCTTGGGAGAAGAGACCAACCCCTGCCTGGCTACAACCTCCTTTCAGGTAGTTACAGAGAGCAATGAGGTCTCCCCTGAGCATCCTCTTCTCCAGGCTGAACAACCTCAGCTCCCTCAGCCACTCCTCATAGGGCTGTGCTCCAGGACCCCACCAGCCTTGTTGACCTTCTCTGGACATGTTCAAGCACCTCAACATCTTTCTTAAATTGAGGGGCCCAGAACTGGACACAGGACTCAAGTTGTGGCCTAACCAGTGCTGAATACAGGGGCAGAAAGACTTCTCTGATCCTGCTGGTCACACTATTTCTGGTTCAGGCCAGGATGCCATTGGCCTTCTTGGCCACCTGGGAACACTGCCTGTTCATGTTCAGTCACCTGTCAAACAGTACCCCCAGGTCCCTCTCTGCCTGGCTGCTCTCCAGCCACTCTGTCCCCAGCCTATAGTGCTGCATGGGGTTGTTGTGGCCAAAGTGCAGAACCTGGCACTTGGACTTGTTAAAACTCATGGTGTTGGACTGTACCCATCTATCCAGCCTGTCCAGGTCCCTCTGCAGAGCCCTCCTGCCCTCTAACAGATTGACACCTGCTCCCAACTTGGTGTTGTCTGCAAACTTACTGATGCTGGACTCAATCCTCTCATCCAGATCACCAATGAAGATACTAAAGTAGTGACCTGTACAATATTTGTTTATCCCAATGGAAACAGTGAGCAGGAAAGGTAGCTCTGTTTTTCACTTGTCCAGTTACCTTAAATCCAATGATACAGTTAGATAAGGTGGCTTGCAGACCCAGCCTATGTGATACTGTTGCCTACTACTGCACCTCTCCACAGCTCCTATAAGCTTTCTGAGGAGGTCACACAACATGGTTCTTTGACTGCTGTGGCAACAGCAATCCAGCCCTCTGTCTTTCTCTTGTGCCTGGGTGTCTGGAGATTTCTCCATCAGGAATATATTAGAACTCTGTGGATTTCTTTGCAGGAAAACTCATCCCTGTGGCAGTAGTTCAAGTGGCAAGGTAAGGCAGGCTGACTGGTGCCCCCATAGGAAATTTTAATTGCCTTCGGTGCAATTCCAAGAAAAAATATCTCAAGCATCTCTGACATGTTAGGTTGCATTAATGTCTCTCCATCTCTCTCCAAGCAGGGGGTTCACATGGCTCCAGCCTAAAGTGGGCAGTTTTCCACTATCTCAACAGTCACCAGAGCAGCCTCTGTCATGTAAAACACACAGGAAGCCTAATGGTGACAAGAAATTAAAATGGAAATATTTCTCCATTTTTGTTGAGGTTTTTGTTGAGGTTTGAGTTGTGTTCTGGGCAAAGCTTACTTATGATTTTCTGCTGGCTTTTATTCCTGCCTGATGACCATGTTAAAGAGTAAACACAAATCCTTAGCTCTCTGGCCTGACACTTCTCTTCACCTCTTGTTTCTTCATATGCAGAGTGCCTGAGTTCCTAG
The DNA here is from genome assembly GCA_013399055.1 of Ramphastos sulfuratus. Classification (NCBI taxonomy): domain Eukaryota; kingdom Metazoa; phylum Chordata; class Aves; order Piciformes; family Ramphastidae; genus Ramphastos; species Ramphastos sulfuratus. Next base: position 390,219 of record WBNM01004246.1, on the reverse strand, counting down.
CCAAAGCAGACCTTGGTCCAAGCTTTCTCAGGAGGTGCTTTCTGCCAGAAACTTCCCCTGGGAGATTTAAGAAACAAACAAACCAAGCAGCCTTCACAACATCCCAATGACAAACAAACAAACCAAGCAGCCTTCACAACATCCCAATGACAAACAAACAAACAAGCACATACACCATGTTCCTGAAATGGCATCTGACCCTGCTCTCCAGAGCCTGAGGGCAGGACGCATACCTTGGTGCTAAACACAGAGCACTGGTGCTGGGGTGAATACTTGGAGCAAACTGCATTATTGACTCCTTCCCTGGGGATGTAAGAGGAAAACTCCAGCAAAACCTGTTTCATGAGTCCAGCCCCTCTAAAACAGAATGGGGGCAGGATGTTGTTCCTGTAGTTGCCACTTCCTACTGGACCAGTGCCTGTTTCCTTCATCTCCTTCTACCATCTCTGTGAGCAAACAGAAATCCATTTCTCCAGCGGTGTTTGCTCTCTCTTGGAAACTTGTCTCTCCACCACTCAGTTCAGGTGAGATTGACAGGTGATGTGTTCCAGGTATCATGAGCTATATGCCATTACTGTCAGCTACTTGTGTGTTCCTCCTGGTCAGGATTTCCCCTGCTTTATATTGAAAGTACTGAGAATCTGCCAAAATGGAAAAAGCTTCACACTTGGGTGTGGAAAGATGGTTTGGACATTCAGAGGAGTGCCATCTCTGCTTCCTGAGCTCAAGGTTCATGAATGGAGGAATGCCCACTGGTTTGGTCCCCTGTATGCTGGATGGATAAATGTACTACACCAGAAAAATATGGTTCCACATCTTCTGTATGGAGGAGTATGTTAGCTGGATGCTGTGGAGAAGGTGAGACAAGGCAGATCCTAGTGTCATGTTGGGCTAGTGGTTGTCTAAATCAGGAAGATGTCTAGACGAGAAATACCAGGCTTGCTGTGTCTGGAGAATGAATGAGGCTTCTGTGCTTTTCTGCAGCCCATCTCTTCTCAGAACTGCAATCATTGCCTTTATGTTTCACCTCCTAGGGCAGCAAGAGGAACAGAGTCATCTCTCTATGGTTTACCTCCACTTTTGCAACCTGTCTCTTCATGTCTCCACATTTCCTCTTTGAGCAGAAGCAGCAAAGTCCTTGGTAGGGCAACATGCAGCCATGCTCAGGCTTCTGAACTATTTGGAGCCAGCTGTGGGTTCAGAGAAACCAGATGGAAGGACATAGTTGCTTTCACTGCTATGCTTGAAGGCTCAGAAGATGCCATGGGTAGGAATTCATTCTGGATCAAGTAAGCTGACTCTCTGGAGGATGCAGGTTGATGGAGAAGGGAAAACAGAAATTGAAGAGTAACCTTGACTATATCACCATTAAAAGTTCAATTTCCTCTTGAAGAATATGTCTTGTAAGCACTTCTCAAGTATGCCCAGCACCCTCTTCACACTGGAGCTTATAGGGAGACACATGCATCACACATCACTTTCTGCTCACATCCAGCTATGGTTTTGTCTATCTAAATGTTAGCCTGAGCTTGGAGAGGGAGGTTAACTTTACTTTAAGCCCTTCCAGGAAAGAAGAGTTCAGGTTAATTCATTCTTGTGAGATCCAGCTTGAAGAAGGGCCCCTTGGCTCTAAAGAGTTCTGATACAGAGTAACGAAGCCACTTCACAAAGAAGAGCAAATGGCCTTTACTTATGTTACGTGGGTAGGTGAAGCCACAGCTATGTATAGCACACCTTGTGTGCCCCATTTTCTCTCATGGGGAACATGAGATAACGAGCTAGATAAGAGAACAAAGACGATGAACTCTATTCTGGGTGGCCCCTGAAGTATTGATGTTAACACTGAGATGTTATGCCTTAGTTTCAGTTATTCTCCTTGTGGAAAATAAGGCATCCGTAGCGGGAAGCCAGTTTCTTCTACCATAGGTAGCTGGGCTGTGGTGTTGTGGATGAGTTTGAGCTGCGTGGCTGAGTGTCGTGGGGCTGCTCTGACCTGTTACACACGGGTAGGAAAAGCACCCGTGGGGGCCTTACTGCAGCTCTAGCTGGAGTACTTGCAGATTACACTGAGATGAAAGAGTGGCTTTGTGAGCTGTTCTAGTGCAGACTCAACACTGTACTTAAGTCACTCTTCCTCTCACAACACCCCCATCTTTAACCTCCCTTGGTGCAGAAACTCTGCTGTCAGGCTCCTCAGTGTACTGACAGGCATTAATTGCCCTAACTAGCCTCACATGGGACTTTTACACACGTACTCTGCTCATGCCCTAGGAGCCCCATTTCAGCTCATCTCAGGGTATTTTGTCCCCTTCTGAGCTGTGTTGTAGGTATGGCTGGCTGCAGCCTAGCCTCTGCTTTTGCCTCTTGAAAGACTTTGAACCTGTGCTGCAGATAACTTCTCTCCTATATACGTCCCTTTGATGCAGTTTGTAGCTTGTATCCAGCTCTGCCTTTGGTCCTATACCCTTTTGATATTGACTGGGCTTTTTGCATGAACCATGGACTGGTTCATTTTTTGGTCTTATTTAGGCTTGCTGTTCTATCCCATAAACAGCATATGGTCTTGCTCCCAGGTGTGGTCCAGAGGATGAAATTCTTTGGGGACAACTCTTGCCAGTGTACAACTTCCTTAGGTGAAAATTCCTTCATCTGTTCCTACAAAGCCCCTTCATCCTATACTTTGCCATTAACAAACACAAGGCCTAGCCATTTGTCTGTTTTCTTGTGGTGTTGGTCCTTTTCTTTTTCTCCACAGGAATTATTTTCTGGGTGTATTTGGAGGATTTCCTTGTTGGAATGGGATTTCCTGTGATATTTTTTAAATAAAAATCTTCATGGTTCTGCATGTAGGTTTGGTTTACAAATGTAGGAGCTGCCTTGGGACAAGGAATCCCTGGTGGAGTCTGTGCTTGGCAGCTAGATGCCATATGCAAGTCCAACACCTCCAGGAAATGTTGGACTTATTAGGCTAGTGTTTATTGGAGATGGGTTCTTGTCTTTCATGTTCCTCCTGTGATGTTGATACCCTCCATGTTTTTGCAGTGTGGGTGGTCTGGGGCTGTAGCATAATGCATTGGGCCTGGAATCACATTGTGGGGTGGGGTGAAAGAGCCTGGAGTCCTTCATCCAACTAGGGTTGCCAGCTGTGTGTGTTTTAGGTATGCTGTGGCCACTAGGCAAGGCTGAAAGTGAGGAAAAGGTAGAAAGATTAATGGTTTACATTGGGAGACAAAGTGGGTACTGCAACAGATATACTATGCAGGGATGGATAGAAGGCACAATGATAAATACCATAATAACAGTGTGCAGGAACAGATGAGCAATGTAGAAAGAGCTGATTGCTATCACCTAGAAATACCACAGCACCAAAGACCCCTTACACCTCCCCCAGACCATCCCCTTTCCAAAGTTTGAGTCTCAGCCAATGTTGCCATTTTCAGGGGCCGGCAAGCGATAAGCAGATGTGGAGCACGCTGTGGTTTTATAAAAACATGGTGGTTATAGACAATTGCCTAATGAGGACCAGATGGTCAGTTTTATTTTAAGTTGCCTTTTAACAACATTTCTATCTAAGCTGTGTTTTTTAAGTAATAGGTTTTTAATGAGATGCCCATAAGATCTTACAACACATCGGGTTTTAATCACGCCAACCTATTTAAATGGCAGTATATGTCTTTAGCACTCCTTCTATGTTTTTATGGTGTTTAATTTCTTTCCACCACCATTCCTCACTCCAAACCTCAAATGGGCTGTGTCAAAGGGACTGTTCCTCCCAGCACTGGATGCTGCCCCTCCTGAACTCATCCATGCCAATTTCTACTGAGACTAAGGACACACCTCCTTCCCCTGGAAGGAAGAGAGGAGGCATCTTCTCCCTACTGTCAGAGGTCAGGGTGCTGCTCTTCTTCATGAAAAAAAGCTCTGGTTATAAATGCTGCTTTTGGATGGGGAAGGCATGGAGCAGTATAATTTGTCTGGCAAACATACTGTTGTGAAGCCAAGCAAGCATTTGCTTTGGAAAGATGCCTCTAAGTCCCCTGTGCAGCACCATGTGGCCATGCTGCAGAGGATGAGTGAAAGCCCAGGCACACAGCAGATACTTTCACAGTGACAAGCCATAAGAAATAACTTGGAGGGTCCACAGCCCCCCAGCTGTATTTTCAGAGGAAGATGTAATGGCACAGGATGTCATTAGACCATCCATGCTTCTTAGGTGGGGACACTGAGATGAGCTACCTGCCTAGTGTGTGAGAACTCTGCAGAAACCCAGATTTCTTGCTTCTCTACCCACTATAGACCAAGTTAGGTCCTGGATAATACAAGTAGCTCATTTCACCTCTGGGAGCTATGTAACAGAAACCCCCACATCCAGTTACTTTTTGGACAGACTGTCCTGGGTAGAGCATTCCTTGCTTGTTGGGGCAGGGAGAAGACAGGTGGAGAGAGAGTTGGGGAAACATGGCTTGATGACAATCCTAGCTAAGTGGAGCTGGACCAGACCACACTTCCCCTGCTTCTTGTGTCAGTGTAAGGCTGTTCACCTTTATGGTCTGTGTCAGCCCTCCAGCTAGCCAGGCCTTCTGTGGCCTTCCCAGTAGAGGCCAATATGACTTGCATTTCCCTTTGCTGATGCTAATCCCAATAACAAAAACCCATCCTGCTAAATAACCACTTTTTAGCTGGGCAGAGCAAGAAGCTTCCTGTCAGGACTCAAAATATTTTGCAGTGGGGTTTGATTTGGTTTTGGGTTTTGGTTTTTTTTTTGGTTTTTTTTTTTTGATCAGACAGTTCTCATGCATTATCTTTGGGGTTCTTCTCTGTCTGTACCACTCTTAAACATTAGCAAATGTTGGCCAAAACAATGCATAACTTTTACCTCTTCCCAGCAGGAAAAATCCCCAGATGATGTCAGAGGTTCTGTGAAATTGCAAATGAGCCCAAGGTCTGTTTTCCTTCCTGGAGTCTTGGCTGCCCTTTGGAGTTTACACTGAGACTGTGATGGCTAAACGGCATCATCATGCCACTTTCAGTGTCAGCGGGTGGGGGAAGCATGCTGGTGAAACTGTAAAGTTTGGGGGACATTCATAGCCTTTCCTGTACTTGAAATAGTTAATTCAAAGTTGTCTCCAGCAAAATATATCTTTGTCTTGCACTGATTTAAACTCTGTTTGCTTAGAAGTTCTGTATTTAAGAATCCTTGTGGGTAGACATTGGGAGTCATCAAGAAGGCTGTTTTGTGTAGGGCATAAAACCAAACAGGAAGAGAAGAGGCTGTGAAGGACTACTTACTGGGGAGTTTAAGTCCAGGTGTGACCCTGATCACACTGAGAAGTGTTACTCAGATGAACCCTGCGGAATCACTTCTCAAGTCTCAGCATAGAGCCTGTTATTGGTTGTTTTCCTGGAGAAACTCAGACTTTGGTAATTTAGCTCTGATCAACAGCCATAGTGGAGCATGGACAGCAACGGAAGATACAACAATCCAGATAGGATGAACAAGGATATGAATATAGCCTGTAAAGGTCTACTTAACAGCCTTGACTACCCTGGACTAGGCTTGTCAGCAGTACATGTATAGAAAAGGCTTCAGTGGTTTTGGGGGAGATAACAGCTTTTGCATTTTAGCTGTTTTGAAGGAGGTCAGGAGCACACCAAAACCAGAACTTTTGAGAGCTCTCCTAGCATCTTTCCTCATGCCAAACTTATGGGCAAGGCATTTTACCTGGTTCCTGGTAGGAAGGAAGGAATTCTGGAGTCACTGATGCAGCTCAGTTTTAGCCTGTGACTTGGTTTTGGATGGGATAGAGTTAATTCTCTTTCTAGAAGCTACTATAGTGCTGTGTTTTTGATTTAGGGAGAGAGTAAAGTTGCTAACACACTGGTGTTCTAGTTGTTGCTGAGCAGTGCTGACACTAAGCCAAAAGATTTTCAGCTTCTTGTACTGTCCTGCTGGAAAGTAGGCTAAGGGTACATAAGAAGCTGGAAGAGGATGCAGCCAGGACAGCTGACCCAAACTGGCCAGAAGGATATTCCATACAATATGATGTCATGCTGAACAGTAAAACTAAGGGAGTTGATGGTCCAGTGCTTGGGACTGGCTGGGCATTAATCAGCACGTAGTGAACTATTGCATTATGCTTCACTTATTTTGTATGTTCTTTTATCATTATTATTATTTTCTCTAGACTAGACAGTGTTTCTGGCAGGTCAGGCCTTGATGGCAAAGGGTTTTTGTCTTTCCAAGGCTCTCAGTTGAAGCCTATGTCTTCAGCCTGTTCTGGTGACATTTGTTTGAGGAAACAGAAAAGAAGCAAAACTCCAGGGTCTGAATCTTCTCACAGCTCTTTGTTGAAGCAGGAGCGAGAAGTGGTCCTCTCCATTCTCGAGAGGTGAACAGATACCTGCAGTCATAGGAAATGGAGGATGAGATTTGGTCAGATTGTAGAGTCGTGTCTGGGAAAGAGAAAGGGAAAAAAAAATATTGGCAGTGATGGAAAAGTTCTTCTGTGGGGAGGTAAAGTGGAGATTTGTCCTTGAATCACACCATCTGCAAGATGATGAGAGTTACCCCTGTTGGAGGCACTTTGGTGTGCAGTGTACTCCTTGCTGTGAGGTGTGCTCAGCCCAAGGGAACTGTTTGCCCTGGAGCAAATAGCAGTGCCTCCCCGGAGGTTTGCCGACTCCTGCAGCCTGGTCTTTGGTCAGCAAAGCAGCATCTGTGGGAAGTGGAAAGTGTGTGTGTGAGCACGGGGGCTGGGGCACAGAGCCACATCTGGGCTTGGGGCCCTTAAGCTATGTTGTCTGAGCTGGTAGCTCTTCTGTGGGTTCAGGGAGCTTTCCTTGGAGCCTTGGCAGCTGTGCAGGGGAAACAATGGCAACTGGAAAGATGACTGCGTGTGTGTATTTGGCACAGAGCTAACACGCCCTTGTCTTCTTGTCCAGCCCCCAATGATGGGGCATGTTTCCTGCAGACACATGGAGTCAGTAATTTGTGGTGAGCTCCACTGCCTGACAGCGAACGGAGGAGCCTCAGCACAGCTGGGAATGAAACAGACACATGAGAAGGGTGCAGCAACGGAGGTGGAGTTTGACTGGCAAAGAGGCAGAAGTGGGCAAACGTTGAGATGCCATCCTACTCGGGATTCCCCTTGCCAGGAAGCTGACTTCTCTGAACCTTGGAGAGCTGCTCATCTTTGTACTCCCGTGGTAGTGTGGGACAAATAGGGTGGGCTCAGTCCCTTTCCTGAAGCCTGCTTCAGGGAAGAAAGAGGGGGTGGAAGCTTGAGAAACTTTGTCTTGGCTGCTGATTCTGTTTGGGCACATCAGTGGTGTCCACAAGGGAAACAAGAGTGCCTGAAGCAGACTTGCAAAATGAGGGAGGCTGTAAGAAATCTAGTGGTGTCAATTCCAGTGTTGCTGGGACCTGAGCATTGCAGCAGCAAGAGCAACAGGGTTCAGAGGGCTCTGCTGGAAAAATGGGCCACACAGGGGCTGGCAAGGAATTGCCGCTAGCAGTACAGGATCTATGGACAAATGTTTTCAAGTCCAGCCATGCTACAGATCCATGCAGCTGCTTGTTTTTTCTGCTTCTGTGAAGATGGAAAAGTTGCACCAAAATATCTTCCTCATGGGAAGAGAGGGGAACCAACTTACCATCAAAGAGGCTGAGACCACTAGATGCAACCCCAAGGTACAAGCACATTAAAACAGTGTGTGAGAGCCACTGCTATGAACTGTTCACTACACTGCAGGTCAGAAGTCTCAGTGGATGGTCTTGTTCCTGTGGTCTGGGGACTTGTGTTAGAGACAAACCACAGAGAGGAGTGCCTGTTTTCAGCCTGAGCTTTGCAGTGCCTTTGACTCTGCTCTGCTGGAAATGACCTTCCCTCAGAGTGAGGCAACCTAAATTCAACCACCAGCTTCTACCAGGCTCTTTGTAAGGGGACTTAAGCTGGCCCTTCCTGTCAACCCTGGCAGGGTAGTTCAATGCTCAAGGTGAAGTCTCACAGGCTGTAATTGCTTTGGCACTGAATTCAAGTCCTGCCCATGGCTGCCGACAAGGTTCTGCTAGTTGTTTCCCCCCAGAAGAACATTCTCTGCTCTCATGGGTGGCCCAGATGCATCTCCAAACCCAACGGTGTCTAGGCTCAGAGAAGTGCTGCAGCACCTCAGATGCTGTGGGGAGCACGGTTTGGTTTTGGCTTGTTGTACATTAGCTCCTGCTACTCTTTGATCATGGCTGTGACCCTTGGGCAGCCTGGCCTTACAGCATAAATGTAATAAGTGATGGTGCACCTGGATGTGGGTTGGCATGGCCAAGTTAATTTCTCACCTTAGATTTGACTCTGAACTGCCGTTGTGGAAACTGGTTGAAAGTAAACAATTGAGTTAAAAATTACCTGTGGCAGAGCAAATATGCATGACATCAGTCATGTTTCTTAGGAAGTCAAGGTAACAGGAGGTGGCAGACAAAGAAAACAGGCGAGTCCTGGATACATGGCACAAAGTAAGTGTTGTTCTCTGACTGTACAGCCATTCTGTGGGCTGGGAGGTGATGTACTTTGTCCAAGCAGAGTAAAACCATGGAGACTTTTGTTTACTGTGTCCACAGGGACACATGGGATGCTCTGGTTTCCACCTCAATGATTACAGAAGTGGCTTGGCTGGTGCAGCTGGTGGTGACAGCTGGGGCTGTTTGCATTGCATGCAGGACAGAGAGCAGACACCAGAAACTTTCATAAAGGCAATGTACTTGCTCCACAGTGAAGTGCAGATGTACATTTCACCATGTCACCTGAGTGGGCTTGAAAACACACTGCATTACATCTGAATTTGTAAGCTTCAGTCCATCTGTGATTGTGGATCAGCTGATGCCTGTGTTATGGGACCACTGGGATGGAGTGTGCTTAGGAGACATAGCTAACAAATATTCAGTACATAAAGAGGACTGGAGTTTGTATTGACAAACTTGGCAGGTTCTTGAGACAGGTTTTGACCGTACACCTATAAATAGGAAGATACAAAGTATTTTGGCTCCAGAACTGGACTGGGGAAACTCTGGAGAGCTGGATTGTGTTCTTGGTCTGGCTGTTCCTCCTGTCTCATCGGATATGCTTCTATTTAAAACATGCCTTGCCTCAATTTCCCCTGGCCTGCACTCTCACAGACAAATTGCAACCAGATTGACAAGCTCCCTCACTGGTGGGGATGATGAAGATAGCTGGTGGTGTGCTGACAGCCATCTCTGTGGCATTCAAACCAAGTGGCTCAGCATGAGTTTTACATGGAAATGGGCAGCATGTTTTTCTCAGAAGGTGTAGCTCAAAGCCGTTCCCCTAGCCCTTTATGAACACTACATCTGCCAAGGGTGAGCTGGCTGGCTCTCATTGCTCCTCGGATGCTCTGACTGCTCTTGGGCCTTGTCTGATAGCATATACTTCCTCTGTCTTTGCTGGGATCTTATCCAGGACTGGATGATTGCAAGATCACAAGGACGTTGATAGGGAATTATGAGTCTGGAGATTGTCAGCTTTAGTTTTGAATGGGGCTTAAGTTTCTAGGTGGAGGAAGGAGCAGTTGAGTAGAATCTGTCCACTCTGAGATGCTTCCACACTACTCACTTTATTCAGCCCAACACTCGTGCCAGTTCAGCTGTGTGGCAGTATAAATAATGGGTCAGAAACACTTGGAGCCATACAAGGAATGAGGAAAGTAATGAGATCTCAGACATCATCAGAGGGATCATCCTGGGAGCCAGGAAGGAGATAGCTCCTTCCTCTGCTCCTTACAGCCACACAGAATTGGCCACAGTTTATTGCTTTTCTCCAAGGTATTAAGTTTTGGCTGCCATCAGAGAAAGGATATCAGCACACTGGTTTGATGAATATCTCCATTCTTGAGAGTGGAAGTACCAATATTTCACTGAATAAGAATGTACTGGGCCCATCAAAGCTTTTTCAATAACCTTACTTTTCTGAAGAAAGGTCAATCTGAGGGGAACATCCATTTCTACCTCATTGATTTTTGCCTGCTTTGCTGCTGGATGAGTGGTTGTAGAGCACAGGGACAAGTAATCCCAAACCTCATTCTTCCTCTGATCCTGGTGAGCCACCTTAACTATGAAAATCTTCGCCTTTTGCTCCTGATGGGGGCTGTGTAGACAAAGCTAAGCTCAATCATCAGAGATCCCAGTGCTTTGAAATGCCTCTATTGTAATGAAAACTGCCTGTGCTTACACCGTGGGCTCAGGGTTCAGGACAATGAGAAGTTCAGAACATAGAAGAAACCACTGACTGGGTTTTCTATTCCACTCTTCTCACTTTCTTTGGCTCTTTGACCTTCTTGGAGTTTGTTTGTTTTCTTCTGTTCTGTGAATCAGATTCAGATTTATGTGACTGTGTATGAGCTGATAGAGTTACTCCCAGGCTCAGTGTTTATTTCTCTAGTCTTATGTGAAGAAAGCAGTTCATTTGCCCTTAAATTGTGGCTATGTGTCTTTTCTCCTTTTTTATTTTCTTTTATTTATTTTTTAAACTTAATTAAAAGAAAAAAAAACCCAAAAAAACCCCAAACACAACAAACAGACAAACAAAAACAAACGAAAAACCCCTAGAGCACTTTGCTGGGAAAATATGAGATGAGTCAGATGAATGCTCAGATGATTCCTTTTCATCACAAAATGTATGGCTCTAGACTTTTCCTCCCAATTGCATGTTCACTCTGTGAAGCTGCAGGCTGAGTTGGTGCATTCACTGAATAGTCATACTGCCTTAGTTAAAAAAGAGAAGACTAAACACTAGAAATCAGATTCCACAGGTGGTTCATGTTCAGGCCTGAACCTCTGCAGGCAGCTGACCCACTGAAGTTGGACAATGCTGGAGAACAGCTCAGACCCTGTGTCTACAAAGCAAATGTGCTAGCAGTTTCTTGTCACTTCCTCTTAATTAAAACACATGGCCTAAAAACCTGGTTCAGTGGAACTAGAATTGTGCCTTGAAAGGGATGGAAATGACATTCTCCATAGCCTTAGACCATCTCTCTGGAGGACATAGTTTCCCATTGGCTAAACTGAAGTCTTGGCATAGCTATAGTCCTATTCGTCCACACCAATGTCCTGGAAGGAGTCTAATCTGAACTACAGGTTAGGTACTACAGAGATATGACTAGAGAACTAGTTGGGACAGAAAGATCAGCTGCAGTGTGAGGTTCCTTCCTAGAGCTGACTTATGGATCATTGGTGCAGAAACCCTCTTGGCATCGTGTCATGCTACTGTAGAGCAAAGGAAGGTAAAAATAAACTGATAAATAAAGGCGGATTATTGTGGATAGTAAAGTTCTGAAAGGGAGAAGAGAGAAAGTAGACATGAAAGAGAGGGAAAGCTGGTTTTGGAGGAAGAAGAGTTGATTTGCCAGGTATGGGGATGTTTTTTTTTTACTTCCAAGTTCTTCTCAGCTCTAATTCATATAATATAAATAATCAAAAGTTGTACAGACCCAGTGCTAATCCTTGTGGTATTCCACAAGCAACTTCCTTCCTGTTTGAGAAAGGATCCCATCGAGAATTATCTGACCACTCTGGCTATGCAGCCAATTTTCCACTCCTGTCCACAAGTCATTGAATGGAGGCTGTGCTCTCCTTTTCCTTGGTTCAGCCTCCCCCAAAACGCATGGCAGAAAAATTCCTATTGTGTGAGGTCTAATTTTTATTGCCTTATCTGTTCGGAAACCTCACAGCAGACCTAGAGGGATGAGGAGGAAGTCTTATGGAAAAGCTGTGATTTCTAAAGCCAGATTCAAACACACCACATCCATTTGGTCACATAAATCAGTTCTACAACAGTCTTGCCATTCCACTGCAGCTGAAGTTTGACAGTCTAAATTGATATGGTGTTGCGGTATTTTCCCGAAAGTACAAGGCAATAATGGAGTATAGTTTAACCTGTTCAAATGCATTCTGTGTGAGCAACAGTAATAGGATGGAGAGCATAAAATAAAGAAGAGATCATTCCCTTTTCCCTTTCTCTGTGCTAAAATGAATGAATTTCCCTTGTTGTCACCAGGAATATGGTCTTAGAATTAGAGGCATGGTACAACTCATGCACAGGATACATGTCACTAAAATGGAAGATTTCGCTGGTGATTCGGGCAAAGCTGAATACTTCTGGTCTGAAAACACCTGAGAGGTAACTCTTAAAAAGGCTGCTTTAGAGTCAATTTCTACTGCTCAAAACTGGGGGTGAGATCAGCTCTAGGCAATCCTGGCTAGAGAGAGCTAAGACTCAGAGGCTATCAGCCATGCGTGGTCAGAAAGGCACAGATCTAGTACAGATGCAAATATTTTGCAATGAGAGGAGGGAGGAAATAAAAATATATTTGGGATGATGGGTTGTAGAAGCCAAAGGAGGCTTTTACAAGCAAGGAACGGCCTGACTGTGAACAAAGTTGGAATATTATAATTCATTCAGAAATTCAGTATCCTTGCAGAACTACTGTGCTCAGGCTTGCAAAGAAAAAGGGAATAAATTCCTAGTTGCTTTTAGAGGTTAGGACTCAAGAATGTGATATGAATTGGCTCAATTGCAATTTGCAAGAAGTGTTTTCCACAGCAAATTTGAAAACCAAGTATCACTTCAGCAGCCAGATCCACAGGACTGCACCGGCCAGCATTCTGCTGCTTGTGTTATCCTCTGCCTTTACTGATTTCATTACATTTCCACAGCAAAATGGTCCAGGAGCTTGGTCTTCCAGCTAGCCCAGCAAGCTATTGTGGTGTCCCAACAGGTAAGGATTATCTGCAGACTGTCTACAGAGATTAGATAATACAGCAGTGGTCTCTGCATTGGGGCTTATCTGACCTCAGATAGATGGTCAGGCCACCACACCATTCCTGCAAAAGTGGTAGGTATTTGGGAGACTGAAGTGAGTATTTTAATTTCTTGCCAGTGTGAAGGATATATGTGTGATTTAAAGGGGAACTATGGGTGCACACTTTGCTAAGAAGCATTTGAGACGCTCTTGTTTGACATCACCAATCACAGACCGAGCTCTGGTCCAGCTTTGCCTTTCCTCAAGCATCAAGGGTAGGGCATGTCAAGCAAATATAAGGGGAGGGCAAGATCTGAGGATTCAGTAAGGACAGAAGTGAGGCAGCTGTGAATTAAAACGCACCAGGGTTTCTGCAGTGAGGACAATACAACTGCTCCCAGAAAAGCCCAGGAGGTGTGCCGTGGCTGCATACTCTGGCCAGCCACTGCTAATGAATCATCCAGCTCCTGGATTGCTCCCATGATGGGAATGGAAAATGGATCCAATCCAGAGAGATCTCGGGAGTTCATTGCAATGTGATAACCTTGTTTACTACTTTAAGAGCTCCAAAAATTCAGGAGGTGCTGGCAGAACATCCGCTTCTTACAGGATCTTGCCAGCCACTCTTTGGAGATACTAACTCATGCTGCAGCTGATCTTTCTGCCTCAGGAACAGCACATTGTTATATCTTAAGAAAGACTAAGTCAATCTAGGAAGAAACAGCTCTGCTTCACTTCCCAGTGGAAGCTGAAATCTCTGCTAAACTTCCAACAAGTTTTAGCTCAAGTAATTGTCCCAGGGAAAAGCAGCTGGGAGTCAGAGGTCAGTGCAGTTATGGTGGGGCTGTATTGTGTTTTATTTTAATTTTTCTCTCTCTTATCCACCCACAGAAATTCTGAATTTATTGGAGAAGACATCTCTGTGGAAGGTTCCTGATCAGACCTGAAAGACCTTCCCAAGCACATGTAAGAAGGTGCTGGGGCACATTATCTGCAAGAAACAGATACTATGAGGAGCTGAATGGGAGTCCATGCAGTCCTGGGGTTTACAAAAAGATAATGTAGATGCCCTGGGAATAAGTGAAAACCTTGATTGCTCAGTTATTATTTCACAGCTACCCAAATGCAGGTGATGACCCCACCATGCTGAGGATGGGTGTCCGTGCAGCTCCCTTCACAGGTGTCTCTGCATACTTTGCTGGGGAAAATCAGGCCTTGGGTCTAGTGTAATTTCCTGTTTTGCTGCAGACAGCCTGCAAGTCCTGGGTGACCTGGTCTAGTGGGGATCCTGCTGACTGCATGGGGGCTGGACTAGATGACATCTAGATGTCCCTTCTGGCATAGACCATTCTATGATTCTATGACTTTATGATTCTTCTTCTGAGCTTGTATGGATACTAAAACAGGCTGAAGAGTGCACCTGAGACCTGCAACTGAATAGTGTTTGTGCAGCTTTTTCCTTCCAGAGAGGAGGGCCTGTATCCAGTCTTCTTCCCAAGAATACTCCTGGTCTGTGGCTAACATTTACTGGGTGGGTGTTGGTGCTGGGAGCTGTGCCCAGTGGGGTTACTTGTGCATCTCTGAGCTGCTCCAGCTGAGCCTAGCAACATCATCTAGATCCTTGTTCTGGGCTTGTGCATTGCTGGTCAGCTGTCTGCACATTGCTGCAATGGTGGAAACCTCTTTCAAAATTCCTGGCCTTTAATTTGTGCCTAGGAGTTGAGAGGTAGAGGCAGGACCCTGACTTGGGTCCATCCTGAGTATATGTCATGAGCTGTGTTTCCTGCTGCTGCCATGCAGATACTAGAGAGAGGCCTCAGCCTTCCTTCTCCCAGGCAGAGGCTGGTGCAGAAGTAGAGCAGGGACCAGAAAGTGAGCTGCCTGGTGGCCTTCAAATTACTCTTGATCATTGCTTGTTCCCCAGGGATCATGTGGAAAAGCTGTGCCCACAAAAGGAGGACTTCTGCAAAAGGGCAATCCTCCATGCCCAGAGCAGTAGAGCTGCAGCTGGCTGGACATAGCTCAACCCCAGCTTCCTACCCTGTAAGCCCCAAGCCAGTGGGGGTGCCATGCACCACCAGTAATGCCTCTTCCTTCACCCTGCTGCCTGAGGTCCTGTGTGCTCTCCGGCTGCCGAAGGTCTGGAATTCTGGGTGGAGAGCTACAGATCCAGCCCAGTGCCTGCAGGTAGGTTTTATCTCTCGGAAAACTGCTGGCTGGAGGCAGGGCTTCTGCAAGGGACTTTCACAAAACACAGGAGACACAGCCTTGCGTGTTCTCCTCCCTGTCCCTGGCCCAGGAATGGGGATGCTCCGTGGCCATTTCGGGCAGCTAACATATCATTTAAGGTCAGTCCTGGTGCTGCTTGGAGAGGAGCTCGTATTTCCTTAACTGAAACAGCAAGTTCTGAATGTAATTACAGGATTAAAGACATGTCCTGGGACTGAACACATGCTTTATAAGCAAAGGTTATGCTTTCAGTCTGTTTACAAGGCACTTTTGGGCCTGTTTAACCCTTTCTTTGCTGAAGACAAATGGTGAATGTGTTGCTCTTGTTACGGTGGGTGGTCAAGCATGGTGGAGAGAGGGACTAGAGGGATGATCGCCAATAGGGACAGATCAGGGAGCTGTTGGATGCTTTCAAGGCACAGAAGGCTTAAATGGCTGCTCTAATTTCCCCCCTTTACCCGCCATACCTTCTTAACTGACTTAAAAAACAAAGCTGGAATCCCAGCCAAAAGTCTTCCAAAAGACTGTTTTAGCTGATGGTCATTTCTCTAGTTGAAAATTTCTATGGTGTACCTCAGTTCTTCCAAAAGGCTTTCTGTGTGCTGGTCCCTGATCAGTAAGGTTGGAAAGGACAATTATGAAGATAGAGCCTGACACATGATAGATGAAAAGCTGAAATCTGGAAAATTTTCTCTAACAGTTGTGTTGGACTCCTCAGTTTGAAGCAAAGCCAAAGCCCGTCGTGCAGAAGGGCAGCCACAAATTGCAGACCAACAATTCTAGGAAGCTGTCTTCATTGTTGTGACTATCTTTTTTTACTGACTGCATAGGGATCCAAGGACTTCATGCTTCTAGAGAGAAAATGACCAGAATTTCTTGCCTTTTTTTTTCTTTTGTTTTATTTTTTGAGTTCATAACATGCACGACAACCAAATGAAGCATCAAGAGTAGGCCATCTGAATATGGGCCCAGTCTTGCTCTGAAGACTTTCAATTTCAATGAAATTAATCCAAAAGTGAGGACATATTATTAAAAATTTGCTGTTTAAACCCAGAAGGGTGTCAAGTTCAATTTCCTGCCCTTGGCTCTAGGTACAACTATCCTATTTTGCTTTTTACCAAGTATTTCTGCCTGATAGATTCAGAGCTACCCATAGCCTACTTCACTGCTGCCTGAGATGAAGCTGCATTTGTTGAAGAGCTGTGGGTTACATTTCTCCAAGCATGTGCACAGACTAGAACTGACATTGTTCTTTTTGCCTAGCTTGCAATTTGTTGTTTTCATCTGCTCCGAGATACTAAAGCAACTCAAGTACATTCCTGCAGGTCCAGGGCTATGAGTTCAATTTTTATTCCCCCCCCCACCTCCCCCCACACGCACTTACTGGCAGAGGCTTCCTGCTCAGCTGAGTAAAAATGTAACTTCTTGTTCTGATGAGGCAGGTCAAAAGTGGTGGGGATGGTGTCTCATGTGAAACTAAGCATGCATGGTGTGGAACGCTCTGTGGGCATTAAAGGGATTTATAAATTTAATAGGCAAAGAAGGTCTGAAAAGAAATATCTACAGTTCACAGGTGGAAACGGGATTGACTTATGTTTCCAAAAAATGGTTTTGTGGCCCAGTGAGGAGCGAACCCACTAAACCTCAGTCTCATTTCACCAGGACCAGGTGACCCATGATACAAGCATATGGTGCACACAGACATATAGTGAAACTGTCCTGGCTAGACCAAGTAAGCTGAGCACCAGACAGCAAGCAAAGAACAGCTGTGTTGGGTTTGTCCCAAAGCCATTGCCTCCTTTCTGTCTCTAAGAGATGGACTTGTCAGTTCTACATCACATTTCCTCAAGGAAGAAACATCCTTACCCTTATTCTGGCTTTCTCTGCAGTCTTTGGGGAACTGGGGAAATGTAAGATTGTGTAAGCAATAACTCAAGAAGCAAAAAAGAGAGGAGAGATGCAGGCCTGAGAATTCATGTGATCAGTGGACCAAATTGATGATGTGCTCCGAATGTGAGAAATTTTGTGTGGAATCAATTCCTACAGCAATTTATGGTCTGCTTAATGTGTAATATTTTCCTTGTGTCCTTACAAATTGAAAGGATTTATGGAGCTGGGGAGCAGTGACATTTTTATTCAAGATAAAGAGCATTGTCAGCATGGGAGAAGGGGGTGTGTCTCCCATTCACTTTTTGTGTTTAGATTAAGGTTGACTAAGGCAGCCCAAGAGTTTGATATGTACTCAAGTATCCAGTCCACAGGTGGATCTACCATCCTAGGGATGTTTGCTGTGGGAGCAATGCAGACCCCAGTTAGGTCTGGCAGGGTTTGTTAGAAAAATTGCAGCTCCCTGGTCCCTGAACACCTGGTTGTTAATACAAGAGTTTCTCAAGAATTTAGAAGGTATCCATTCTTGGCTCAACCTGTGGCATTGTTTAGCTGCTTTTGTTAGCTTGGCAAGTCCTCAGCCATCTAGCCACCCATCTACTTTGTTTCTATAGTACCAATGCCCCTAGTAACCTGGAGTACCAAGTTGGAATCTGGAGGACTTAGACTCCTAGGGAGTGATGCAGAGGAGATGAGGAACGCTGTCGTTTGTGTGCCAGGGCAATGCTGTCATTACCACAAGTTTGCAGTGATGTGTCCATATGGCTGAACCCCATGGCTGCTAATAATCAGCTGTCCAGGGATATTTGCGGGCATGTGGAAGTGGGGCTTAACAGGGCCACATATCTATGTATCTTCTATCTGTGAACAAAAAGGAGAGATTAATTGGAAAAATGGAAAAAGCTGTTTCCAAAAGATGGTGACTATGCAAAAGACATTGGGTTTATGTTGAATGTCCAGCTGAATACACATTCCTAGTGCAATGATGTGGTTAGAAAAGCTGACATAATCCTATGAGTAACAGACATGAAGGAACTGTGCTGGTATTGCACCAAATAAAATGAAATGGGTACTCTGGTTGCAGACTCAAGGTGCAGAGATCTGAAATACCTGGAAACAGATTTCCTATGCAACAGTCAATGGGACATCGTGACATGTTTTTTCCCTTTGGTTGTTTGCTTTCTGTGAGGTCCCTGAATGGTTTTGTGCACAGTGGACATCGATCAGTGGTGTACATGTGGTGCCCACCTCCTCTTGAGTTTGGCTGCAGAGTGAGTACCTGGCATTGCAGTAGCCCAGCATCTGAATGTTTCCAAGGAGAACACAGAGTGACTGCAGGCAAAAACGTTCTGATGGACTTGCCCAACTTGATGCTCTCCTATCCAGGATGCTACACATTTCAACTTTCACTTGTGCCTCTCTTACTATATGACATTGACAACATGAAGGTGTTCTTGGCTAATTGTTTTCTCTGACCAGGCAGATGAAATGGGCTAGTTGCCCATTTTAGTAATGTGACAAGGATACTTGTACAGGATGGATGAACCTGGACTCCTTGGGTTTCTTTTATCTGAGAAAGGAAGCTGACTTTCTGGGAGATGGAAGGAACTGAAGCTTTCCAGGCTTCCTTCAGCCCTGACGGCAAGCATGGCACAGAGATGCAGAGTGTCTTGGGTAGCTGTGAGAACACTTTTAATGACATTAGGATGAGCCCCAGCATCACTTCAGTCTTTCTGTCAGGGATGTGTTGGAAGCCTGCTTTGCCTGCAGGGTCTGGAAATAGTGGGGAGTTGGGTGGGGGCAGTTGCTGTGATTGCAGGAGTGGGAGAGGAATGATCCTGTGGCTCAGCCTCTTGTGCCGGTGTTGGGAGCTGTGGGTTTATTTCCTGGCTCTGTTGTTGAGTGATGATGGGCAAGGCTTGGGGTGGCACTCTCTCTAGCAGTGCTCTTCAACTGCTTGTTGGATATTATGGTGTTATTTTAAAACCCCACCCTGGGTGCAGTGAAATGCCTCATATTACTTGCTAATCCACAGCTTCATTTATGTCTTCAGTGGATAACTTGCAAGGGGACATAGGCCCAACCCAAAACCTTGAAGACCCTGGCCCCCCAACATTGAATTCTGGAATCCTGGAGCTTTCAGGCAATTGAAAATGAGGTGCTGCAGTGGTTGAGTCAGCAATCTTTGATAATGCTTTTGTGGTAAATCTTCCCTCTTTGCTCAGAATTTCTACAAAGACTGCTCAGTACTAAACTCCCATTTAATGCCACAAAGTATAGCTTGAGTTGGATTTGAAATGAAACTTAGACCCTGCTGGGGCGGGGTACACAAGGTCTGGGCTGGTGAGGTGGTTCTCCCTTTGAATGCAAGATAGATGGGCAGTTTGAGAGTTGTTCATATTAGTAATTATTGATCTGGAAAGAACAGTGAGGAACATGATTCATTCATTTTCCTCACTCCTCTCTTCTTTATTTAAACTACAAAGTTAACAGTAACTTCCCATGCCAGCAAGTTCCTTAAGCAAGATACGAAAGGTGCAAATGGAGAGAGTAAAGTAAAGGCACAAGGCTATGTGATGTCAGCATTTCATGAATTTCTTTGTGAGCATCTCAGTCTTGGAGAAATTTAGGGAAGGATTTGTCAGGGCTGCTGGTACAGCCACACCCGGACCACACACTTGACCTTAGGCTTGCTTTTGGCAAAGGTGGAAGGACAGACAACCAAAAAAATACTGAAGCGAGTTGAAAGAACTGTGGATGAATGAGGAGAAGATCACAAAATCAGTGGGGAGAGAAGTGACAGAAAGCTCTGCTGTGCAAAAAAAGAACGTGACTTTATTCAATAGATACTGGAGGTCCAGAAGAAAGGACTACAGCTTAAGAAAGGGACAGCACAGATGCAAGCCTTGATGGCACAGACAAGCTTCCTCCAATAAAAGCTGCTATTTGATGAAATAAGGATTTTTTTGTGCTGTGGCAGGCCCTGTAGACTCTAAATGGGATGAGGGGCACTTTGCAGATAATGCTGGGACACCACATGGCTCTGATATTCTGTCATGTGAGACGTAGCCCCACTGATGTGGGAGAAGGATAGGATAGGCCTTACTAAGACGTTCCAAAAAACTGGCCCTACCACAGTGTCATAAAGAAGCTGGGAGGTCTGAAGGCTTGTAAAGGAGTAACAAAGCCTTACCCTTATGGGCAGAATCAGAAGGCAAGTCTCTGGCCATTACATTTTCTGCAGGAACTCTCTTTTTTTTTTCAGGGAACTACCATCATTTGAGCTATTTTAAGACAAGATTGGATTGAGCTCTAGGAAATATACAGTAAGAATCTGCCTCAGGACTGGCAGGGAAAGATGCCAGCTGGTCAAAGGCTTTTCAGTAATGTTGCCATTTGTTTGAATGTTTGTATTTCCTCACAAGCCCTGTGGACAGTTAAGAAAAGGCTTGGCTGAGATGTGGGCTATCATTATTGGTCTAGACCCTGGACTGGTGCCACATCATAAAAATCTTAAAGATGGAGAGAGCTGTATGCAGCAGTCATTTTCGAACTGTAGAAAGCATTCTGCAAATCTATAAATATGACTGGTGGAATAAAGAAACAACCCTTGCATATCCATAGCCCATGGCTTTACTGAGTCTTTGCATGTCAGTCACTGGGAAACACTCTCTGTACATGTGCTTCCACTGAAAAAAAGAAGGCTGTGGTAGCTCACTTTTCTTCTCTGGCTTTGTTCTGAAAGCTTGTTGAGTCTTTTTGACTCCTGTTTCTGTCAAGTGATGCCCAACACTTCCAAAAAGTTGCTAGCACAGTTGCTGGAGACTTGACAAATGTCAGGACTGTTAGGTCTGGCCACTGGAGAGAGAGTTGCTTCTTACCATGGTGTCTAACTACACAAGATGGAAGAAAATTGAAAGGGGATGCTAAAGGGAAGTGACTCATCAGAAGCCACTCAACCATGTCATGTAGACTGGGAGATAGATCTGAGATAACTGGGAACCTGATATTTTCTTCCTCACTTGGCCTCCACCTTGGCTTTGGGGAGAGAGTTGTGTTAGCACTCAATGGTGAAATTCATGGTTCAGAGGCTTGTTTTTAATTTCCTTTTTCCACTAGTCTGGTTAGCAAAGCTTCCACTCAGAGACAGGTCCAAAATTTGCCTGGGGTGAATGATGTCAGCCTGATCTCATCTCTGCTCATTTATTCATACTGGTTATCTCTGGCTTCAGTCTTAACTCGTTCAGATAATTGCACACACCCTCCTGCGGGACTCAGGAGTCCTACCACCAGCCTCATCAGCAACGCCTCTTGTGTTATCTTGTTATTCATGCTAACAAGGAGGGAGGGAATAAACTAGGGCAAACTGAGGCTCATGAACTGCTTTCTCCCTGACAGGCTCTTTCTAGGCCCTGTTCCAGCACTACTTCATCACATGGAAAGCTCTTTTACAGTGATGCTCACCTACCTACTCTTAAATCCCTGCTTTTGTCCAGGAAATGGCCTTGCTGAATGGCTTCATTAATGTGTGGACAATGTATCTTAGCTATTTGTTTCATTAGCCTACTTTGCAAATGGACTTTGAAGCCACTGGGTTATCTCAGAAAATATCTTGCCCTCTACCTTATGACTTGTGCCTTGCTGCCTCCAGTTCCTGTCAACATTGTAAAAGCACTAGGGTAGAGATCCCCTTTATAGACGTGCTTTGTTGAACAGAGATGTACTGTGTTTGTATAGATAGAAGCTTTGCCATAGTGGAAGTATGAACAGCCTTGCCTCATTTCCTAGACACATCCATGCTTTTTTTGATAGGGATGGTAAGAGGCATGGAAGTGCTTTCATAAGCAAAACAAGCAGATTAGAACTCTTCAACTGGGAGACTAAGTGGCCAAAGGGGGATTTTATAGGCAGCAGAAGCATGAAGCAAGTGAACAAGCAAGCAAACAAATGCAAACACCAAAAAACTCCTTAAAGTTAACTAAATGAGTTCCTCATCACAACGGACTATGAAGACTAAAAGTTGTCATGGATTAAAAAATTAACTGCATAAATTAAGGTCTTTTGAGCACAAAGCTACTGCCTTTGATCTCTGGAGAGTGGGAGAGTACTCTTAGGAAGCATTACTGTTCAATTGCCTGGCCCTTATACCCTCTACTGGGCACCTGTTACTGCCCGATGTCAAAGAAAAGCTATTGGGCCCTTTAGGCTGATCAGACCTGGCTGTACTCATGTGCTAATGAAATCAGCACAGTCCTGACCATGGAGCAAAATACTGAGGGTCTGGCCCAAAACATGGTCTGCAAGGTAGCTTGGAGCAAAGCAAGGAAATCAGATCTTGCTTGCCTAAAATCAAAACCAGGCTTAGAAAGTAATCCCAGAGCAGGAGTTCTGTTCTCCAGGAAAGTTTCCAAAACCAACTCCTTGCCTGGGAGAATAACATGGCAAACCACCAATAAATAAATAAATAGATAAAGAAGTAAATGCAAAATCTGTGTAGAAAGCTCCCTGAACAAATGGCAAAAAATATTTCCAGGTTTCAGGCCACCTGCTTGCCATCTATCATGCAGCAAAAATGAGCGTTCTTTAAATATTTATATATTTATATGGGGAAAATAGACCCACCCTCAAGGGTTTGCATGGTGATTTATACTGTGGCATTTTCAAGGTCGTCCATTGCCCAAATCCCCTGTCTGTCTGAGACCTCGGCCCTGCAAGGAACCTGATCCCCATGATCATCTAGATTAGAAGGAGTAGGGCCTGTTTCCATATGTATTTTAGTGCTGGCATCTGAATTTCAAATAAATTTGCCGATTCCTCATTCCATACTGAGACACCAGCATTCTGCTTTGACTGTTCCAATGAAGGTTTTTTTATATGAAGGATTTTCAGTTGAGGGGCTTCCAGTGGCAATATTCTCAAAGAGACATCTTGGAGTCACATTTCAGGCTCTTACAGCAGGCTCTCAAACTCTCCCTGTGGGTTGGAATTTGATACGTTCAAGTTATGCTCCTCTTCCACGAGGAAAGGGAACTGTATTTCCCAATTTGGGGAATCAGGAATAAGATTGTTTGGTTGTTTTTTGCTCCAAAGACAAGAGCATGTAGAGACATACGATGCTTAGTATAGGAAAGTTCAGTTAATAAAGAGTAGACTGTTTAGAGCGGAAGGATTCATCAGCTTTCAGGGACGAAGCAAGAAATGTAGCATCTCCAGTTAGCGCAAATTTCCCTGTCTACAAAGCTTGAGGAGCCAGGTATAATATTAATCAGTTCTGCCCTGGCCTATGGCAGGTCTGCAGGGTCCTAGAGTGATCAGGGACATAGAACAAGTCTAATTAGCTTAAATTTCTCTTGTCTTCAGCCTTTATTGGGACACCTTGAGATGTCTTCCCTAGCACACACAGAGAGTTCACAGAGTAGGCTTTACCTTGGAGCTCTCAGCAAATGGGAAGGAGGGCATAGTCAAATTCAACTGCACACTTAAACCCCATGGTGCTTGTAGCATTTGAGGTCAGTGTAGGGAGTGTTGCCGAAAGACCAAAGGGAAATCCTGTCCGTATTGGTTTCAGGCAGCACTTAAAACCATCTTGATTAGAAAAACCTCAAATGCTGTCCTAGAAGTTACCCTGTTTCATTTGCTCAAGCGGAAAATATAATAGAAGGGGATTCCCTAATTTTTGGGTTTTTTTGTTTTGGTTTTTTTTTCTCCCTCCCTTTATTTCTTTCATTAGGCAAAAATCCGCCTTGTCAGTACTTTTTCAATGTATCGTAGGAGAGACAAAAATATACCTCTGGGCAACAAGCCTCTCAACACAGACTTTTTTCATTGTGCTTTGTATAAGGAAAAAGCCCACAACAACATGGTGAAACTATTAACTCTTTTGAGACTAATGCATTAGGTTGCCATAAGGTGTAAAGCAAAGGCACCTGCACACCCCATCCCAAGACGCTGGTCATGGACAGGAGAAACGCAGCAGCAAGATGGTTCTATGAGCAGCTGGAGACTGAGTAGGTCTGAAAATTGCCTACTGCAGCTATATCTTCCTTTATCTTCAACATGGAGGTGGAGCAAGGGCAGGTATATGGCTGCAGACATACTCTTCCCAGGCCAATTGTTTGTCGATAAGTAGGAAGGATCCTCCTCTGACCACTGTACGTCAGCTCTGGATCTCTACATCCTCCAGCAGAAGGCACTCAATGGGCATGGAGGAGTGGCAGCATGCTGTCTGTATTATTGTACTCTCAGTATTTTCCCTCTTTTATAAAAGTCAGTTCTAGAAAATTTGGCATGTTCAGCTGAGTTCAAAAGTCTGGGCCTTCCAGCTGAAGCAGACAAAAATGAAGGAATTTCTTTGTTCTCAACAATGCTTGGCCTTATCAGTAGACCTGAGAACATGAGAAGAGAAATGCTGTTCTTGCTGGTTATGCACCTGCTTGTGATGACCACATAAATGGACTTGACTTTGTCTCCCAGACTACGTATCTATCTGCTGCTATAAAATCCCCCACATAAAACATGAAACCAGAACTTTATCTTGGTTTATATTGTCTGAAAGGAATGCATGTCCCTGTCTCCCATGCTACCTTTGTCCTGGTGGAGGAACTTTTACCTGCTTCATTCTTGATACACCACATCCTCCCCACTAGATTGGTATTTTTCTTTTCTTGGTTCTGTCCAGGGCTGGATTCCTAATAGCAAATGTTTGCCCTGCCTTCAAGGTTGCAGCTAAGTCAAAAGAGAAAGGAATGATATTCACATGCAAAGAAAAGCGTGTGAGGAGGATAAATCAGCACAGGCCACGGAGCTGGCAGAGACAGCCCCACCCCACCAAGACAAAGAAACACAGATTGCTATTCCCACCATGTTAAAAAGCCAAGAATCTCACTCAAGATCTGGAACCAGCAAGGCCAGCCTGAGCTGTAGGCATCAGGCACTGCCAAATCAGTCTCCTCCCACTACTCCAAGATTCTGCTGGTATTCCTCTAAAATGTATTCTAGATCACCTGCAAATAAAGGAATGGCCTGTTAGAGCTGAATTTAGTCAAGAAAGCTGAGATGGAATGAGATCATGGACTCAGTAAGTTAACATATTAACTGCCTACCACCTGTCTTTGTCTGCCTTGTAGAATAGAGCAGAAGCCAAAGGAAAGAATCCAAATATTTTCTCAACTTCCCCCCCACCCCCCACTTCTCTCCACCAAGGATACACCTGGAAAAATCATTCCTGATTTCTGTAATATTGGATGTAAATCTGCATTGACCACTCATATTGGCTTGTAAATAATGCACATATTTGGATCATAGATGCCTCTGGTATGACATTATCTTTCATTATGAAGGCACTTTTTGGGGAAAAAAACATATGAAGGCTAGCCTATATTTTCTTCTACATCAAACCATTCTCTTTGGCTTCCTTACTTGCTTGAGCTTCAGCTTTTTAAATAGATGTTTACAGCACAGTATTGGTCTAACCAGGTCAACATGGAACTGAACGTGGTCTAGAAAATCCACTTCAGAAGCAGGATGAGTTACCTTGTGCTGAGCTCTGCAATGGCACAGCCAGTTGGCACAGAGCACTTTAGTAAGCTGCTGTCCATCCGTGCAGACGAACGACAAAGCAAAGAGAGACCAGTTCCTCAGAGTACCACAGGAGTCTCAGGTCAGTGTGTAAAGTGCACAGACTGATTTGTATTCTGGCAGCTGCTGAGAGCTTTCTACTGACTGAAAGAGGTGCTTGAAGATGGGTCTGTCAGAGAGAGAACAGCCTGCTTCTGGGAGCTGAAGGGCCTCTCCATATCTCAGTGGGCCTGTGTGCTCTCTCAAGGCAGCCTGGATGCACTGGAAAACCAGTGAAAACCAGGGAAACAGGAGACCAGTTTAAGGAAGGAAGAAAAGATCAAGATTTGAAGTGGAGACTGGGACATTGTGCCCTTCTCGAGGACAGAAAGAAGGTAGCCCGTGAGACAGATCCTTTGTACTGATGAGAGGATCCCTAAAGATGGCAAAAAGGCAGTGTCGAGTCAGCAGACAGGTGGATCTCTTCAACCCATAGCACTCCCATCACACAACAGAGGCATGAGCAGAGACATCAGAGGCAGGTCTTCAGTGTGCCTTGGTGAACCTCGCTCTGCTGACTTCCCGGGCTCCCTGGTTTGTTTTCCCTACAGTCTGGGACTTGGCCCAGATTGTGCTTGGACCATGAATGCTTCCAGATGTTGTCAGCCCTCAGGGGGACAGAGGCGCGCCAGGCTGTAATCGGTATGCAAGCAAGCCTCATGCAAGGGGCATATAAAATGTTACCTATCCCTTGGCCAATGCCTCCTGTCTGGAGGCCTGCTTGTGGCAGTGACAGAGGGGAAGGAAAACATCACAGCCTGGTGGAAGGCTTTCTGTTATTGCTGTGTCCACGGACAAAATGGCCAATGTGCCAAGTGGCACCTGGATAGAAAGGCAGGAGAATGCAATAGGAAGAAGCAATAAGAATGCAGTCCGAGCCAACAGCGTTGAAAACCCGAAGGAAAACATTGTTTCTCTCACCGTTGCCAAGTTTATTTCAGTATGTGGCAACCTGGTGAAGTATGTTCCTTTATAGGAGAGGAATTAGAGAGGACAAGACCTTAAATTCCTCCCATTTGCTCAAGAACTCCAGCAAACACCTCCTCCTTCTTCTCCCTCCTGCTGGTCCGATTTTAAGGAGATTTTAATTTGAGCCCAAAGTGCTGGAACATAGACAGGAAACGGCTTATAATTTGCAAAAGTGTATATAGTTTCATGGAAAAGCAACATATATACCGAAACCTATGTTTTTCAAATTCTTCCCAGCAGCCATCTCTTTTGGCCTCAGGACAATGAAGCCTCTGTTCAGGCCTGTTTTCGGTCGAAACGGTCCATGACTGCTCTTTTGTGACCAAACAGAATGCAAGAGCAAGTCGGCCAGAGCACTCGGTGCCTTAATTACTTTGGGTCATGTGGCTGCTTCTGCTGCTGCAAGTGGCAGAGCACATGCAGCTGAGGAGCATGGTTTCTGCTAAGAGGAGACCTGAAAAAAAAAACAAAACACAAAACCAAACAAAAACCAAACCAAAACAAACTACAGAAGGGGAATTCAGGCATCTCTTGAAAATCAGAGGCAAGGCTCCTGCCGGCATGGACAGTACCAGGACTTCAGCCTTTGTGCTGGGGTGGGTGGATGTGTGCTTGCATTCACTGCAATAAGGTCATTGTGTAAGGTCATTGTGAGTTAGAAATGTGTTTGGCTTCAACTGCTAAGAAAATTGGGAGTCCCAAAAGCTCTTCTTGTCCAGCCTTTGCATTTGCCCTAGAATTTTTGCAGGCACAAAGACAGGCTAAGCAGACAATGGCTTGCTTGACTGGCAAGCACAAATGCGAGTTTTGCACATACAAAGGATTGTTTGTGCAAGCAGAAATGTCATGCGAAATGAGGAGCATGCGGCCATGACAGGAAGGTCTTCGGACTGAAGAAATCATATCCAAACCCATCACTAGTTTGATTGAAGAAATGAGGGCAAAATTTTGAGGCATGTAAGTTGGCTTTGGAGTGAGAGAGAAGCCTCTTGCCTTGGCTGACCAGGATAAGCATGAGCACTTGGAAAGAGCAGGGCTGCAGGGAGCTGACAGTGCTGGAGGTGTTTGGTTGGGGGCATGTCAAAGAAACCACCCTTATAAAAGTGAGGCATAGCATTTGACTGTGGGCCACACTGCATCCTGCTCACTCATGGCCCAATACTGTAGGCCTGGAGCAGATTCTAAAGGAGTACAGATCTGCAATTGTACGTGTGAAATGCAACTCAAATTGCTTAACTAACTGCTGTAAAGCTATCAGAATCACAAAAAATGGGGAACAAGCAGATTTTACTTACTTTTTGTCACTGTGCTTGTAGTAGTGACTCAGATATGTTAGATGTTCAGTTGTGCCTGACATTAGACAAGACTTGGTTGGCCCAAAGCATTACACTGTTCATTGGGAATCAGGAAGACTGGGCTGGTTTTCTTTTGTTTGGCAAAGTTACTTGCCTGGAAACCTTTTAAAATCCCAGTGTTTTGGGAATCCAAACTCAAAATGCTTGTCTTTGAAACACAACTTAACATAAAGATGCCTTGGGCAAAAAAACTTTATCCTCCATGTTTTCTTCCCTTCTTTGGAAACCAAAGATATTAACACCTAACTATTCCCGTCAGCTAGGTGCAGCCAAAATGTGGGTGGATGCTCATCTTTCCCCTTTGGAAGGGGTCTATTTCTCTTTAATGTCAATTCCCTCCCATCACAGCTAAGGCTTATGTGGCCACTGTTTAGCTATGGCCACCCATGTTTTTAAACTGCTATCTGTGACCCCAGCAGCTGCCTCTGAGGTTACACAGGCAGCACCATAATCCAGGCTTATTTGAAGAGATGTGCTGAAACTCAGATGAAGGATGCTTGGCGTTTGCAGATGAATTTTTGTGGGTGAGCATTCAAGACTACTCTCACCTTCGTCAGTAGATGGTGGTGTTGGGATTCTACAGCATTCCTTGAAAGCGCTCCTTCACTTAAATACGGGTAGAGTGTCACTGATGTATGAGCCCCCATTTAGAAATTTAAAGCACACATCAAGGAGAACTTGCCCTGTCAAGTGATCAAGGTCAGCTGTTGAGGATGCCTCTGACTTTAATGAAAAGGTACAGAAAGCTGGATCAGGAATATCAAGGTCCTTATGGGCCTTGAAAAAGACATTGGGACATATAGGCATTTCTCCAGCTAATTACCTGTAAGAAGAAAGCCTAGGACTTGGCTTTTGAAATGCAAAATGAGATAGTATGCAAAAAGAACAGAGAATTTAAATCAAAAGAAAAGTCATATCCCAGTGTTTTTAGGAGTGCTTTTCTGTGCTTGGATTGTCTGGGCTTCTCTCTGTTGGGATGAGAGGCTTTGCCTGGCATGGGCTGTGACCAAAGCACCTGCTTAAGGGATAAGTTGCATAGAAAACAAACTAGGGACAAGTAACAGCCATCTGTGTGTGCAGAAGATGACCTGGGTACCTATGAACCTGGCTGAAATGAAACAGCTCCAGACTCTGCAGCACTGAAAAAACTCAGGGTACTTTTCTTGTAGCACCCAAATGGTAGAGGCCTCCTGACTTTTCCAGTAGCACCAGGCATTGTGTCACTTCAGAAAACCCAGCACTTTTGTCTGAGCAAGCAGAAGACTGTCTTCATTTTGTCTTCCTCCTTGTTTGACTTCTGCTTTTTTGGGAACTACTGTAGAAGAGAAGTAAGAGCACCTACAAGAGGTGAGTGAAGCTCCTGGCTTCAAAGGGATGTAGAGATGTTGCCGTGTGGTGCACATGTACCTCTGTATTACACCACTATCACAGGAGCCTCTTTCAAGTGCAACTGTGCTGCAGGGAGCATGGTTCATCTTTCCAAGACCTGTCATGGAGGCAAAATATGTGTATAGAGGCCAGGTGAAAAAGGAGTCACTTGGACCTTTCAACGCATGCTAAGATCCAGAGGTTCTGCAGCTGGAGAGAAGACAGATGATAGCAGTTTGCATTTGCTGATATGCAGGAGGAAAAACAATGGGACTTTATGAATCTGGTCCATTTTCAAGTCAACCTATCCTTTCAGCTGGGAGGAAGCAAGGATTGTTCATTGTTTTGGATACGAGACCAGCCAGCTCATGAGTTGGGTCTGACTCCAGAATTTAGAAGCTTTGGAGTCCCTGGGTGCAGTTGTGTCATTTCTAGTTATTTTAATGTGGTTCAGATCTCCAAAGAAGCCAAATAGGCCCCAGCTTTCAGCAAAATCCAGCTTATATTTCTGCTGAAGTAAAGGCCAGGGACAATCAGTCCATTTGCAAATATCTGTTACAACAAGAGAGAAAAACTGGATCAAATCGTAGCTCTGGAAAGCTACAGAATGGTTTCCTGGTTATTATGTCATTAGCCTGCCTGTCCCTCAGAAATAGATCTGAAATTCTATGGAACTTCACAAGAAATAGCTTATTGACTACTATGGGACCTTTGCACGAGTCACTAGGTGCAACAAAATGCTGATATTTTCTGTCAAGGAATGTGGCTCTAGTGATGTGATCATGGAGATGATGACTGAATCAGTGTCTTTGAAAACAATGGCAAAATGGCTTTGGTCTTTCCATGGTGAGGATCTGAGCTCAATTTTGGAAAGTGATATTTTGCCTCTTTTTGTGGTTGGAAAATGGAGAAACATACCAATTATGTATCTTTAATGCAAGTAGGATTCTGTTAGTAAATTAAGATGGGAAGAGGTTGAAGGAGGTTAATAGTTGTATTACTCATTCCTCAGTTCAATAGTTTCTGGTTATTGCCTGGAACCTGCAGCTTTCATATTCACATCATGAGATCTTCATATTACAGAGCTCATTGATTTAGCTTACTGAGAAAGAGAGCAAACTTCTAACTTCTACAACAAGGAAGCGAAACCTTAGTTAATGTCAAAAAGCACCCAGAATCCAAGGATAAATGAAACATAATTTTGCATTCTTGCGAAGTGTCATGACATACGAGATAAGCAAGCCTGGGATTTTCTGATTGCCTTGGTGTGTGAGACCCCATCTTGTAGTGCTCCAAAACTTATGGCTGGAAACACTGCAACAGCTGAAGAGCCAGGCCAGCCTTGGTCTGATTTCAGCCCTTGATGCTGGTACAAATACCTTTCCAGATTAGAACTACGATGACCGAAGTGACCTTCACCCTCATCTGAACCCTAAGCTCTTTATCTGTGGAAACACTTGCGAGCCTACATGAACCTTGGGCAGGCTAAGCTGGTCTGCTTTACAGGTCTGAGAGAACTACAAAGGGTGTCGAGGCCATGTGGAGTCAAGAAACACCTGCGACCTGAGAATAAATTGATGCTTTGCCTTCTTTCACCCCTTCTCGCCGAGACGGACAGGGCTGGAGGCAGCGCGCCCTGCTTTTCCCCGCTGCCTGTGCTCTGAGAAGTAAGCTGTAGAGGGCGCTCTTGCTCTGCCTGAAAGCGAAAGGGTTTGTGTATCTGAGGTCCCATCTCCTCTTTCCGTCCTTTAAAATATAAGCAAACAAATGAGTCTGCCGCGACCTGAACTCTGCGTTGAAAGCAGTGAGTCAACGGTGAAGAGACATTTCAAAACATCCCGCTCCTCTGCTTGCCCGGGGGAGGCTGGCATTTACGGCTGGATTGTGCGGGGCTGCGTGGCTGAGAGGCCAGGAGGGCGCTGGGCTGCTTGCGATCTGCGTTGGAGAGAAACGCTGTCAGCGGTGGTGGTGGACAAAGGAAGAGCTGCTAGTGCCTTGCTTCTGGCCTGGTACAGAAGGGATGTGCTCGGAGATCTTGAGTTGGTAGCTCAGACTTGGTGCTGAGGGTCTTCTCTGGTTGTGCTGTCGTCATACTGCTGCTGTATCTCAGAGAGGTCCAGTGTGGTATTCTATGGAAGAGACAGACTGTTTCATAACCAGACTTGAGCCAGGGTATTTATTAAAGCAGCCCGAGGATGCCTCAGCATTTCTAGGTGCATTTCTAGAGGTTGTGTGTACCCTGCTGCCACATGCCTGGTGAGGGAACTGCCGTGTCTTCCCCAGGCTAGGTCTGGGACTGGTGTCAGTGGAGGCTCTTCTGCTCTGGGCTTTTGTTTCTTTAAGAGAATGAAGACACTTATCACAGTGATTCATCCCCATCAAACCTGTTGTCCTAGCAAATCATGCCTGTTATGTAGATATTCACTCCAAGGAGCTCTGCAGTAGCCAAAAGCCCTACCTGTAGTGGATTTTGCTGCTGCCTTCTTGATAGTGTCTGTGTTTCAGTCACCAGAAAACCATCTAGCTTTCCAGTCAGGCAAGGCAATTGGTCAAGAAAGCATTTATTTGATGTGCTACTCACCTCTGGAACACCTTGGTGCATGGCAACTGTTGTGTGCAAATACCCCTCGAACGTTCCAGAGAAAAAAGCTTTTTTGAATCACAGAAGACAGATGGGAGGGATCCTGAGAGGCAGTTCACTGCACTGGCCTTCTCCAAGACAGCAGCAACTCAACTGAAAGCTGTCCTTGCCTGGACTGCTCTTAAAATCCCTCAACAATGGAGATTTCACAAACCTTTCAGGCCACCTGTCCCAGAATTTTGCTCTTTTTGCTTTGGTGATAGTGTCTGGGTTATATTTCTCATGATTCTTTGCTAATCAGTCACCAAATATAAATAGGATTTTCTCTCCTGTTGTGTGAATCTGCACCAAAAATAGGAAATAATAAAACACTGTCATGTTTTTCATCTGTATGCTGATTTGGAGACAGGCTTAGTGTGCTCTGTGAGCATCAGCTACTTGTGTTTCTCCATGTGGAAATGGATATGCCACTGAAATGCAATGCTGCTGGCAGTGAGGACATCAGCTAGCAATGAGGCTAATGTGGTGAGGTGCTGAGGATCTCCTTGAGGGTTGAGGAGGCTCTTCCTTTCCTGGAAAGGTGCTCTGTAAAGATCTCAAATCGGTTAAGGGCAGTTGTGTTTGAAGATGGCTCCAGAATGAAACTTTCCTTCAGTGAAGATCTGCTTATGGCTAGGAGTGAGAAAATGCGGCGTAGAATGAAATTAGAGGTGGAATCTCTTTCATAACACTTTACCTTAAGCTTCAAACAAATGTAATCTCAAATTCTCCAGGCTCATACTGTAGTCAAAATTGAAGGACAACTTCCTCAGGAGGATCTGTTTCTCCTTTCTAGAGTGACTGTTTAAGTTAGGTGGTAATGGGAGCTAAGTTACGTCACTTCATTTCTATTTTCTTTCATTTTACAATTCAGACTTGCAAAATTCATATGGCTTCCCATGCACTAATATCAGACTAGCCAAACAGTCTAAATCAGTTTGAGATATTAATAATCTGTGGAACAGAATTTACTTGTGTAAGAAATTCACAAATAAATCCCCGATATTGAACACTTCTGTGAATACTGAAGTCTTGGTCATAACCATTTTCAAAGAGAAAAAGCTGCAGTCACCAAGTAAATCTCTTGTGCATCATTTGAAATTATGATTATTATTATATGTAGCTGGCCCTTGAAAGCAAGCTGCTTTCTACCATCCCCTGAAGACCTGTGGTCATGGAACATTTATCCATTTTTCTACATGATTTCAAAGTGCATTATTATTTACTATGATGAACACTCAACGTGAGAACCTTGTTTATGAAATTACAAATATCAAAGCAGAGATGTAATAAAGCTATTAATCTTCTCATCTGTTCTCTCTGTCCACTGAAAGGATGAATCACTAATTATCACAGCTATATGATTAGTTTAGTTTGGAATGTTTTATAAAATGGGACCAGTGGGGCTTTTTTTCCCTCCTGGGAGACTAATTTAAGGCCAAGTCTTTAAGTCTAAGGATGTTTGTCTTAGCTCTTTTACCAGGAGGCACACTATGTAACTTCTAGTTAATCCATTTTGTAAGTGGAACAGATGAAAATATTCCTTCTGGAGAAGGGAATTCATATGAAGGCCAACACAGCACTTTTGAATCTTCCACTAGTCCATTGCGTGCTCTGAACTTGGTTTTATTTATTGAAATAAGGAACCGAAGAACCGACAGAACCATTTTTCTATATCAAAATTTTCCTTGTCAGCTGTGACCAGCTGGCAATTTCCATCTGGACTAATTTCTATGTATTTTCATCCTGGAGCAGAGATTATGGCAAAATATTATTTTAGATCCTTTTATACTGCAGGAGAAAAAGTTATATTCTTGCCAATTCAGACATACATTTATGACAGAAACAGTCACAACAACTTTCTCTCAGCAACTTTAAGTCCATCATGTGAGCTGTAACCAGTGACTAATTTAGGGAAAACATCTCTTTTCTCTTGTCAATTTTTATATTCCAGAGTCTTCAGCTGGAAAATCTCTGAGATAGGGTCTGAAATAGAAATAATCCCATGGATATCCACTCAAGCAATAGCTCAGTCCTGTTCAGTGTCCCTTCTGACAAGTGCATCTTCAGATTACCTGTGCAGAGACCTGAGAAAAAAAAAGTAGCATGCCATTTTGGATGGATGGATGGATGGATGGATGGATGGATGAATAAGATCCCACAGTCTAAGGGGGTGCTGAGTCCTTGAGAATGCCATGACATGAAGACATCTGTTTTATCTGTCTTTACATCTAGAAGAATTGAGTGTGGGATGGTTGCATCTGGAGACCCAACACAGGCTGTATCCTCTCATCTGGGACTTGAGAAAAGATGGAAGAAACATCAGAACAACATATTTGGAACCTGGTTCTGGCCAAGATCAGGTCTATTTATAAGCCTGACTTAGCTTTGATTTCAGTCAAGAAGGTTTCATGTAATTAAATGCATCACAGAGATTTCTGAGACTCTAGGAAGCAGAAGATTAAGGAAACAATTCTATCCTACTCTTGTCCTTTTCCTTCAAGGCATCTGCTCCCTGGGTCTTCAGAAGCATCATATCAAATTGGGATCCTCCCCCCTCAATTCATGTCACCATTCTGCCAATTCTGGCCAATGACAGATACTTCTTCACAAGGCAAAATAATGTTAGATGAACTGCTCAGTGGGAAATCAGAAAGGCTTTGGAAAATTGAAACCTAGTGACTGCTCTTGCAACACAAAGTACTTTAAGTACTTTAAACTTGAATATTGCAAAGCAAATAGAAGGAAGGTGAGGATGGGTCGTACAAGTTTACTGACTTTCTTATCTCTTCAAATTTACTGTAGCCCTTCTAGCAACGGAGAGAATTTGACATACCTCACATTTCTAGCTCAAGCATTTGTTAGAGTCACTTGTGTCTCAGTCAACAACTTTCTGCACACAGCTTTTCAAAAGTAAAGATCCCCCATGAACTCCAACCCTCCCCCCCCCTCTAAGGAAACATGGGGCAGGTGTCAACATTTCTGAAGTTATTCACCCTGTGCCAAAGCACACACATGACTGGGACAGCAGAACTGTAGCAGTAAAATCCAGTGAGGTCAACAAACAAAGCAACACAAAGTCAGTGTCTTTCACTAGGTCCTCTAGCACAAGAACAGGTGAAAGGTTGATAGAAGTTGACCGGATTCAGATCTCTCCCTTGGGAAACACTTGAACAAATCTTATTAGTCTCTTGTGGTGAAGGTCCTCCTTGTTGTTTTTGGACTGGTAAGGTGAAGCTGGGAATGGAACAGAACAGACATGAGCTTAAATTGTAGGTGGACCAACTTCTTAAATAAAATGTTCCTAAAAGAACTTTTAAGTCTTATTCCCTGTAGCAAGTTCTGAATCCTTTCCCATCACTCCTGCCACAGCTGCAATTTCCATGCAATGCTTCTTCAGGCATTTCTGTAGCTGGTCTCTAAACAGTGGTGTTCCTATGTTTACCATAGCCATAGGAGAGGACAGGAGAGAAGGACAAGCCCTGCAGGTGCAAAAATATCTGCCTAAGCTTTTTTGGGACAAGAAGACTCAAAGGAAAAGGATGAAAAAAACAGCTGGATAAAGCATGGTTGCTTTCTTTTGGCTTCTTTTCTTAGAGGAGCAAAGGGGCATGAGGTGTTGGCCATGGATTTGTTATCTCCTGAGGGAATTTTCTTATCTCTTAGACAAGTCTCTTACAACCAGATTCCTGCCTGCTCCCAGCTCTCATTAAACTCAGCATCTTTTCTTCAATGTGTCAAGTCTCTTTCTTCCTCCCTATCCTGTGGAGAAAGGCTGAAAGAATTTGGGTTATTCAGCTTGGAAAAGAAAAGACTCCAGGGAGACCTTATTGTGGCTTTTCAGTACTTGAATTGGTCCTATAGGAAAGATAGGGACAAACTTATCAGCAGGGTCCATTGCAATAGCACTAGGGATGGTGATTTTAAACTAAAAGAGGTGAGATTTAGACTAGATACAAAGAAGAAATATTTAATGATAAGGGACAGGTTGCCCAGAGAAATGGTAGAACTCTCATCTCTGGAAATATTCAAGGCCAGGTTGGATGGAGCTCTGAGCTACCTAATCTAGTCAAAGATGTCCCTGTTCCCTGCAGAGAATTTGGACTAGATCACCTTTAAAGGTCCTCTCCAATGATTCTATGATCCTTTCATGGAGTGGGTCTGTTTTACTCAGATCTTTGTGCCCCGTTTCCTCTTAGCAGCCTGTTTCAGTGATCAATAAGAAGCAAGTTAAACAAGATTTCCCCCCCTCCCTCTGCCCATCTGACAGTTTAATATATTGCTGAGTGCTAGGCACAAAGATAAGAAAGAAATAAAAAGATATTTAGCAATTAGACATCTCTTGTGCTGAAGCACCTCCCACTCTCTGAATACAGAAATCACATCGCAGAGTGGAGAAGTGCTGCTGGGTGGAATGTGTCAGCTGCTTACCAGGTCAGGGGCGCGTTACACAGCCATTGGAGAAGCACACTGAGGCGCCGCTGCGAGCACGGCCATATGCTTAGCGTTAAGCCAGTGAGAAATTCCACTCAAGTCAAGGGGGGTTTTGCACGTGCTTAAGGGCTTTACTGGATTGGGGCCTATGGAGGGAAGAACGGACTCTTGGTCCATCAGATGGGATTGGACCAAGAATCTTGCACCATTCCTCTTGCCAAATCCTGAAGGATGCCTCTGATTGGCAAGTGATAGGAGTGAATTGGGTCATTGAAAAGAAGGGAATTCAACTGACCAGCTGGCCATAAGCTCCCTAGTTGGATGCTGCTGTGGAAAAAGTGACTTTCTCTTACAGCCGCTTAGATGCTTGCTGTGGGGTATATGTGTGCGTGTGTTTTTTTTTTTTAGTCCAAATATCCAAACTCAGGTAACTCACATGATGAAACAGGACCCCTGCTCATGGTTATTCAGCTGTCATTATGGATGAAAAGCCATCAAACCGTGATGAACAATATTTGCAGAGTCAGCAGCTAAGTTCCCTGGCCTGCTACGGTTGCAGAGCAACAACATTACAGCAGGCAAAGGTTAATCTCAAAGGTTGTTGAAAGGAAAAAAAAGAAAAGAAAAAAAGAAAAGAAAAGAAAAGAAAAGAGAAAAAAAGAAAAGAAAGAAAAGCAAAAAGAAAATCAAAAAGAAAAAAGAAAAGGAAAAGAAAAGAAAACAAAAAAGAAAATAAAAGAAAAGAGAAAAAAAAGAAAAGAAAAGCAAAAAGAAAAGAAAAGTGAAAAGAAAAGAAAAAAGAAAAGGAAAAGAAAAGAAAAGAAAAAAGAAAAGAAAAGAAAAGAGAAAAGAAAAGAAAA
>WBNM01004246.1:326621-344616 GCA_013399055.1 Ramphastos sulfuratus | reverse complement strand
TTTTTTTTCCAATCCCTGATGACAGCCAGGAAAATTTCATTAGCCTTAAGAGCTTTGCTTTG
This sequence comes from Ramphastos sulfuratus, assembly GCA_013399055.1. Taxonomy (NCBI): domain Eukaryota; kingdom Metazoa; phylum Chordata; class Aves; order Piciformes; family Ramphastidae; genus Ramphastos; species Ramphastos sulfuratus. The sequence continues at coordinate 344,554 of WBNM01004246.1, read as the reverse complement.
CCATTTTATTTCCACCCAAAAGCTGAATTTTCCCTGCTCACGTGTGGTTAGGTTTCTTTACTGAAAATACACCGTGCCCGTGGTGTTTTATTATTTCTGGTACTGTTGAGCTTGTGCCTCTGAACTCTGGGGAATGGCTTTAGCTCCTAGACACTGTACAAGCACAGAGCAAAACCATCATCATCTGCCTGATGACCTCACACATAATACAACACTTGGGACACAGAGCAGTCATGGAACACAACGGGAAACAGGACAATGGGTGAAAGAGACACCTGCATCCCAGTCTTTGTTATGGATCAGGAATCCCTTCCACCACCCTGGGGAAAGGAAGGGGAAATCTGGGGACACTCTTGGCATTCAGGGGCCTCCTGCGATCCTTGTGGACCTCTGCTTGTACTGTAGAGAAAGGAGTAACGATACCATCCCATCTGGAAACACAGATGCAGTGTGTTTATATGCCACTGTCTTGCAGCCACCTGCAGCCACGCTGCTGCTTTCAGACTTGGTGATCCAGTTTGGTGCCCCATGCAGCCTGTTATACTGTTTTTGATGGTGAGCCAACACAGGCTATTTCAAAAGTTGGAACCCCTTTCCTCTGCACTACTCAGCATCATAATTCAGGTCCTTGGCACCAGTGCTGCATGATGCAGGGGAGGAAACTCTCGCCTGATCCTGGCTGGTGGACCGCCCAGACCTAGAAACCTGAGGATTGATGGCCTACATAAATGCTTCTGCGGCTAGCGCCACTGCCTGTGCTGCTGAATGATCCTCCCTTATTCCCCCAGGACCTGCTTCTCCCCATCCTTACTTAGTGCTGATGCTTTTTAGCAGCTGATAGATCACCACTCTTTACAACTCTCCCCACGTGAGATGTATTTCATTCATGGGAGGGTTTCAGTGTGAGGAAGGCTCTGAGACCCAAGCTTCATCCCACAGAGCACTATGCTGCATCTGGGGTTATTCGTGACTCACACCCCACCCCCCCACCCCCCCATTTCTGTTCTTTTAACTATTGTTTTTAGGAGGGATAGAAGATGAGCCCAGGAGTTATTTATTGAACCCAGAGGAGGTGTGTGCAGATGTTAAATATTATTAAGATATCACTGATGAGTTGGTTTCACCTAAAGGCTAGAAGAGATGACATTTACATGGCTCTCATGGGATGGCATAGAGCAGGGGAAAGGACTGTTGCTCAGTGATAGCCCTTCATATCCAGGGGAGGGATGGCATACAGAGAGCCTCCAGGTCTCAAAATGCTGACTTTTCTCTATCTTCTGGCTGCGTTGGATGGGAGGAAAGACTGTATGCTAGGCTTGCCAGAATCACTCATTGCAAGATTTCTGTCTTTTTCTCTCAGATAAAGCATTTGTCTTTGCCCTCTTGTGCCTCCTACAGAAATCTGCCTACTTGCTAAGGATGTCAGCTCTCATATTTTTCCCCTAGGAATTTAAAAGCACATTTAGAGTCTCTCTTTTCAGCTGCTGTCTCCTAACAGTTGTCTTCCTGGACATGGCAGCAAGCCCCACTGGTCCTGCCTCTCAGATAGCCTCAGTTAGCTGGGAGGAATCCATCATCCCTCAGTGTCTGTGCTTGTCCCAAATAATTTTGAAGGTGTGGTACTGCTGACCCACTCCAGTTCTAGAGACCAGTCGCTGGTCAAACCACTGCTGCACCTTCGGAAAAGTGCACAAAGAAGTCCTGGATTGCAGGCTAAGATATAAACCAAACTTTGGTAAGACTACCATCTAACATTATGCTTTCAGCTTCTCCCCTGAAAGTTAAATAAACAGTAACTACAGTCCTGTTGTGACAAGAAACAATTCCAGCCCTCTGCTCAGGAGAAGAGAAAGTGTCATCTCCCTTTGAGCTTTAGTTCTCTTCATGTTTATGTAATGACAGATCTCGACAATACAGTGTAATACTAAAATCAGGGAAGGGGCAAGAAATTAGCTTTTCAAAATGCTCTCAATATTCACTCAGTCCTTTCAATCCTTGCCGGGGGTGACCCATATCCTATCACATACCTGATGTTGCCCCTAGCAAAGTTAGTCACGATGGCCCCATGCAGGTTTTGGTTTTATTGTCTGCAGATCTGGCTGGTCCAACCCCTGGTCTGAACACCTGTGAAGCCTCAAAGCCCAGACTATTAGATTAATCTGTCATTCACTCTATATAACAGCCTGTCTTCCTTTCCATCCTGGTCCGACACTCCTTTCCCAAGCTCGGTGTGTAGCTCCAAGATCCAGTTTCACCGGAATGTAAACAGCGTCTGAATCCCCAGCTTCCCCATTTTGCTTCCGTTGTGAGTGCACGTTGGGTGTATTGGCTGCTTGAAAAGTAATTATGCTCACTTCCCACCTGATAAATTAAAGACCCCCAGGTTCTTTGCTTAATGGTGCAGAGCGATCCAAAAGTGATTCTCCTGCAGAAGCTGTTAGGAGAATGTCCTAGCAACCCCACACCCTTCTGGGCCTTGCTGTGCTGGTTCGACAGCCCCATTAATCAGCCTGACCTGGCTTGGCGATGGCAAAGGTCGTGCTGCGTGAAGTCTAATCAGAAAAACAAATTCTACCCCTCTGGAGTGCTTCCTGGCAGTGACAAAGGGGGAGGCTCGCTTGGTTTCACACTTAAGTACTTTTAAGTATTTTTCCAAGGCCAGAAGACAACTGACGTGAAGGATTTGTACTTCAAACAGAGGAGCACAAGTCCCCAGAGCCATGTATACACTGTTCTGAATTGTGGTTTTAGGAATGATTGGGAGAATGAAGAACTCCCAGATCAACTCACTTTGCATTAGTTCAGCCCATTCCTGGGGAAGCAGGCATCAATCCTGCTGGAGCCTCAGATTCCATGAAGTACAACTTTGGAATATGCTGACAGGTCCACTGCCTACTGACACACGTGAAAAGACTGGTCTCAGTAGTCTGTACTACTCATGAAACTAGAATAGTTTATTGCAGTGGTCCTAAAATCTATGAACCTAGGAAATGATAACATAAATTAGATGTCTATGGAAACATCTTCTCCGTCGTGACAGGTGGTGATGTTCACAATTTAATAAGCCAACCTAAAGTCAAGCCAGAAAAAACAATGCATAAGCTGTAATATATTCTTGTAGTGGCTTAGTACAAGGGAAAAAAAACCAGCAACAAAACAAAAGCAATATCTCTGGTTGTCTAATATAATACTTGAACTTTCTGGCTAGGAAAGCAATCCTGTAGATGTAGGACTGAATGTATTGGCAAGCAAAGAAGTCGCTGTCATTTGGCTCCATGACAAGAATAGCACTGTGTTATACTTTGCTGTTTTCTTGTAGACTCAGCAATAACTGTACACAGTTAATCTTCTGATCCTTTGGTGTAAACCAGCATGTTCCTTCATGGGTGAGAAAAAAACGATACAGCACCGACTACAGGTGCATCACTCTACAGCACCACCTTTACCTCTGGCAAGGATTCGCACACACTTAGCAGTGACCTCAGCAGCGATCATTGATGTACGGGACACAGATCAGAAGCTTGTGGCTTGTGCTGATTCTTTTCAGTAGTTTCAGCAACTGCTTTTCAGTTGTTTCAGCCTCTTGTTCTTGCTGTATGTACACTGCTATCATGTCTGTTTACTGCTAACATCTGTGTGATACTGTTTTGTATTTTATCCACACATAATCCAATAGGATAAAGATGATTTTAAGGTGCCACTACTCACTGTCTTTCATGGATTTTTTGGCATGTGCAAAATCCTTCACCCAGCCTTTTTGTCCGAAATAGCTTCCAAGTAACTCTGATTCTATATTTTTTCTCCATCTCTGTTTGTATGAGAAGTACTTCTGTTTAGCTTTTTGGCCATCTTGAAGGTATGGCTCTTTTTATGCATGTGACTGTAACAGTGTTCAGGAGATAGTTAAAACCTTCCAACTCTGGTGTGTTTGGGACAGCAGAGCAAGGTATGAGGGCCTTAAATGCATCCTTCAGCCCTTCCAGCAGTCCCAGACATGATCTGAGTTCCCCCAACCCCTTTATAGCAGAAACTCTGAATCACTTGCTTGAACTTTGACATCACAATTGGCTTTTAAGTCTATTTTAGGTGCTGTGGAAGGAAGTTTAGATAGGTAGATCCTATTGTGCCTCAGCTTTCCTGGGTGAGCAAAAGCCCTGTGTCGTTTCATTGTGAGATTGAGGGGTCCTTGCTCCGTGTGAGCAGTGACATACTCAGATGGTAGTGGTGAGAATTGGAGGGAAATGTTCCATGTTCAGACATAGCCGTGTCTAACTGCCTTGGCACAACATTATCTTTGGAGCTTAGGGCTGCCACCCATCTTGCAGGGGAACAAACAGAGGGGGATAAAGTAAGCAAGGGGCAGAATTTGTAGAGGTATTACATGGGTGAATAATGAGAGGGAAGAGGCTGCATTCTTTCACTGGATGAGAGACTTGTGGAAAATTCCCAAGAAGTTATGGCTAGGCATGGGCTTCCTCATCCTGCTGTAAAAGGTTGGTGGGCTGGGTTTTAGTGGTACTTGCAGGTGGTAGATGGCTAAGTGCAGACTGCCCATGTGTGACTTTTGGTTCTGTGCCTGTCTTTTTTTTGTCCTCTTCCTTGTTCCTGGAGGTACCTCTGGCTTACAGCTGTATTTTGGGCTATCCCAATTGTCTCTCATTTAAAAATTGGTATTAATTTATTTCTTATCCTCAAAGAAATGTTCCCACAAGTTCTCCTGTTCTGCTTTGTTTCAGCTAAAGGATAGAAGTGAAGAATGGGAAACATGACGATTAGAGTAGGAAACCCTATTCTAATGAAAAAAAAATCAAAGTTGTATTCTTCCATTCTTTGTAGCTGGCTCCCCACCCCACATCATTTCTGCGGATTTCCACCCCACTGCTTGAGGCTGGCAATCCCTCCTGGCCAGCAAGATGGTCTTTGTTAGGCTTTCAGCAATTTAGAGTATTTCTCATGTGCATAAACGTTAGACCCTGGTTTGAGCCTGCTGTAGAGGTTTGTTTCTTACTATGTGTCCTGGCACTGGGCTCATCTAAACAAAGACTGTTTCTGGGCCTCAGGAACAGCAGTGGGACCTGTTCTGTCGACCAAGCTGAAGATCCTCTTGCTCCTCTTCCCTCAGATTGAGTTGAAACATCCACAGCTTTCATGAGTCCCTGCTACAAAGTGTTCCCTAAGTGTCCTGATTTTATTAGGTGAGGATACAGCATGAGTGGGGATATTTATCCGTGGAAATGTGCATGCAGCTCCTAGGCAGAATCAGATGGGGTTCTCTGAGGCTTCACTGAACAGTCTGGAGAAAGGACTGAGCTGGTCTTTGGAGGCAGCTGTTGAGGAGTTCTTCTGGAGGGAAGTGGAAGCAGAAGTAGTGTATTGACTAAAGGAAAAGGGATATGGCAGAGACTTCTCAACTGGAAAGAGTGGAGTTCTGCAGACTCATGTTCTCCTGCTGTCAGTAAGGAGAATCAAAGCACTTACTAGATGCAATGGTTCAGGTCTCCTTACCACATTGAGATGTTCCTCTGTGCCAATAGCGTCGCTATCCACAGCCTGTGAGCAGAGTGTGGAGCTTTGGAGCTGATGATACTGATACTGGTTAGTACTGACATGAGGGCAGTTAGGTAGCCTATATTCTCTACTGTTCACTCTCCTAGCTGATGTCTCACATACCACTGCTGGCCCACTGGAACTCAGAAGATGGTCTGTGAAACAGAAGAGGAAAAAATGAATACAGCACTCTCATAAATACCTTCTTGCTGAACCAACATCAAGTTTCTGCCCTGGGAAAAAGCAGAGGAGACTTCAGACTCACTGGAGCCTGCTGCATACAAGGGGTAGCAGTCAATGGGTCAAGATGCCCTTCTTTGTGGAGAGCACTGATACCAGCTGACCACAAGAAAGAAAGAAGGAGGATGTAGGGAAGTACCTGCCAGTGAGTGAGTGAGCCACAGGGAGATTCCTGAGAAGCCCAGAAACTATTTTGAAAATGGAGACCCAGCTCAGCGTAGCAAATGCAGCATGACCCTCCCTAATACAGCATGAGGAAAGCAAAGAGCAGCCCAGCTGCTTGGACACTCAACACCAGGATCACACTCAGCAGCTCCATTCCCTAGCGCTACTTGCAGTCAATGACTGAGAGTCATTTCCAGCAAGAGATTTCACACATGAAGCCTATCCACTGTAGGGTGATTGCTGAGACTTTCAAAGGAGGTACTCAGTTATGGTCTGGGAAATGAACACAAGAAACTATTGGTAGAAACCAAGCTGAAATACATGAAAATAATAAAACTGATATCCAAACTAGGACATCTCCTGTGGCTATGCAACACTGACAAGCTGACCCTAGACGTGTTGCACCTCTCAGCTTCACAGCTCCTGACGCACGGCACCAGCTTTCCCATATGTCAAGAGTCACATTCCCCACTGCTGGAATGCAGCAACCTCTGGAGCAGAACCCAGCAGCTGTTTAAAGAATCGACAGAAACAAAACAGGGACAGGATGTAGAGACACAGCCAAGGTGCAGAGGAAAACAAGAGAGGGAAAAATGTCAACCAGGTCCATAGAGTGAGTGTGACATAATGAAATGATAAAGAGCATGACAAATTACCAAGCATCAGCAGAGCTAAAGGACCCACCTGGATGTTTCCTGTTGGTGTGAAGCAAGAACAGGGTAGCACAGCTTAAATCTTTCTTTCACATATTATGCCCTGCCATACTCCCTTGTGTTTGTTCCAGCTGAGACTGTGGATATAATATCTTATCTGATGCCTGATAACCTATAAATCCATAATAACCTGGAGAGAAGCATGACTGCTTTGTCTGGGGTGGATACAGAACACGAGGTTTGTTTTCCTTCTTCAAGTGAGGGTCATCTTTATTTTCAGATGTTAACTTGTTTTCTACTCTTCCAAACCTGCTCCTCAGATCCTCTTGGATCTGAGGAGCAGGTTTGGAAGAAAAAATGATAACCTAGAAAATAACCTGAAAGAGTGGTAACCTAGAAAATAACCTGGGCAGACTTCAGAAAAGCTGAGCATCCTGTGGTTCAGAGGCGCTTATGTGAGTTTTATCTGCTCAGACATGAACCATGTAAAGGAAGGACCAGTCCATGTAAGTCATTCCCCAGCAACCTGTTATGGACCTCTGTTGCAGAGAAGACACCACACTGTATCACTGGATAATTCAGTTGTGAAGGTCCTCAAGAGTCCAGTGGACCTACTTGTTGATTCTGGGGCATCAGTGGAGTGTTGATCTGGCGCAGGAGAGCTCCTCTTGCCTCTTTCTTTTCCAGAGCAGTTCTGGGTATTCATCTGAGTTAGTCAAGAGTATCTGGACTGGCAATTACCTCCAAACTCCAGCTTAAAAGAATTAATTAGAACAAGCCACCAACTGAACCCACTAGTAAGACTGCTGTGCAGAGACATCCGGAGCTTTGTGTGGTAGCACCCATCTGAACAGGCTGGCCCTTGAAAGGAGGCAGAGTAGAGGAAGAGAAGCGGAAGGTTTTGATGTAGATAATGGGAGAGACAGGAAGCCCTGGCTGCCCACACTGCCATTGCCCCTGCCATTTCAGTCCAGAGAAAGCCTTCTGCTCCCCACACACAGACCATCCCTCACCATCATTGTCTGGCTACTTGGAAAGACATTTGCAAGCCTCCTCCCTTTGCGTTCAGTGTGCAGCCACAAGAACAGCAGCCGCCTGGATTCCCTCCAGCTGTCCAGTGAGAGAAAGGGAAAAGCATTTAGTAGTAGCAGAGAAAAGGGGGTAGAAAAAAATAAAAAAGGGGAAAGCCAGAAATCATTTTTCCTGGCACACTATGACGCACATATTTGGGAATGAGGGTTGTGAAAGGTTTTTGTTTAGCTTATTCTTTTCTGGTCTGACAGCTGATAAGTCCCACAGCTCAGAAACATCTGACAGGACTGGCTGAAGTCAATTCATCTTTCATCTGCCCATCATGCTCCTGAAGTGGAGAGTGACAGAGCTGTTTCTCTCTGAACGTTGCTCTCACTCCTTCTCCCTCTTTCGTGTGCTGTTGTTTGGAGCTTGGGAAAACCAGCTTCCTTCCTGCCTACAGCCTTCTCCCCAAGTCCAGGGCAGCATTTGTCTGCCCTTGCACCTGCTCCCTACAGCTGTGAACTGCCTCTGCTGAAACCATTTGCACCTGACCCAGCAGCAGGCTGATGGGGCCCCTCCAGCTTCCTCTCGACTCCTTTCCCTGTCATATTTTCCTTGCTGCTCTTGCAATTAGCGCATGTGTTCACTGCTCTTCTCGCTAGCTCCTTCTGCTTTCCTGGCACGTTCTTCTTTTAACCTCCCTTGACTCCTTGTGCACTATCTACAACAGGACTTCTCAGATGCAGCTTCGGAGACACAGCTCCTCTCCTTTGCTATGTGGCCTGTCCCCAAACTTGCTGAATATCCACCTCCCAGGTGCAGAGATGTAGTCCCCTTGTCCCGCTCATTAAAAAAGCTTTAGCATCTTTCACAAACATCACTGGTGCTGGTGCTGGTGCTGGCCCTGGCCCTTGCCCAAGTTGTCACATAGTCACTTCTCAGTGGGGAGATACCTCTGATATCAACCAGCCACAGCATCCCCAGTGACTCAGAAAATGCAGGTCAACCTCATATGCACCAAGCTGTTACTACACTTCAGCTGGTGAGGAGTAGTCTGCATTATCACCCCAAGTTATCACTTGTGGTGGAACATCCTCTGACACACCTGTTTGGCTGGTAGAGTACACTGCTTGTTGTGCTCCAACTGTTGCCCTTTGGGGGAAGACTGCATCAAGACAATATATCTTTGGTAAGCCTGCAGTTTCTATGGGGTGGGAAATCCGAGTATTTTCATGGTGTGTCCTGAGATGACAGCAGTGAGGTACAGCAAAGAGCAGTGTCTGAAACTGACTGACCTGAATATCTTTCCACGTGGAGAACTATTCTTGTGTGCTCATTGCTTTGTTAAGGCACATTCATACAGAATTTTCTGTTGTGGGAGTAGGTGGCAAGATTTTAAATTGAGGCCGTGTATAATCTAGAATGAGATGTATGTTTTTCATGGGACACTGGCCCTCTAGCTGCTAGTAAGTGACAGAGAAGTATTAGAGGTGGCAAAAGAAGAACCTAAGACCCCAGGTCTCTGAATGGAGATGTTTCTTTCCAAAGGTGATGTTCTGGCCTACAGGTTTATGGGAAAGAGAACAAAAGGAACAATTACAAAAAAAGAAAGAAGACACTATAAATTACTTGTACTACAAGCTGCACTGTACTTCGACATAAATTTTAATAGCTAGGAAAATATGAATTAAAATAATTAAAAAAGCACCCAAAACAAACCACTTACCAGACTGCTAGGAAATCTTACTTTGCTTCCTGCAGCAGAAAATTAATGATATAATTTCATTTGAACTCGACAGGCTGCATCTCCCTAACAGGGCACACCATCAGACACACTGCAAAACACAAAGTTGTTTCATCAAACTTCTTTGCATCTCGGGGCTCTCATTTTGGTCCCCAGTGATTTGTTTTTGTTATGCACATTTTTTTTTTTTTCCTGGAGAAAAACAAGCACACACTCTGTGAAGTGGGACCTCTAATATTTAATTTACTTATCTGTTTTAACAGCACATCTTGAACCTTTCTGCAGTGGGTTCTCCGGTCCTTTGCTCCTCTGCCTCCCCCACTCATCCCTTCCCAGATTCAAAACTATGTGGCCGGGTTACGTCTGGCCACCAGCTGGGACCAAAAGTCCGTGCAAGAAGCTTAACTGAATCCTCCCCATATCTCATGGTTGGTCTCACAATATCTGTTTATATCCTGTAAATTAGTGCAATGTGGCCTCTAACCAGGATCCTCACAGTTTTACAAGCAGTAACACAAATCTTGCCAGGCCAGCCAAGAACCTGGATGGGTTGATAAAAGCTCTGGTAAAATTACTCTCAGCTTGGTGTGCCTGATGGGTCTTTGTGAAGTAGCTTGAAAAACAGAGGAGAAGAGAGGAAAGAAAGGAGGGGGGGGCGGGCGGAGAGAGGGAGCAAGTGTCTCAAGTATTTTGTTGAGTTGCCGGATCTGGTTCAGCGCCATTAAGAAAGGGGATATTGAGGAGTGCTTTTCATTCCACCATTTTGCAGTGGGTAATTGCTTTCCACACGGTGCCTTGGGTTTTGATGTGAGTCCAGCTGCAGTTACGGCAAGGGCTGTTCCAGTGCAAATGTGTTATTCGAGTGTCTCTTTGCTCACACTATGACTAAACAGAAGCAGCTGTGGCCAGAGGGCCATCAGTGCTTTGTATTGCACGGTCTGGCACTTAATGGAAAGTTTTTGTGTTTTCAGTTGGAAAAACTTTCTCTCTTCAAGGGCTGGTAGTTTTGCAGAAATTTGGGGTTTTTTTGTGATGCAAAAGAGTGCCCTGAGAAAGAATTGTCCTTTCTACTGAAGATGCAAAGCCTGGCACCATCATGACCCCACCTGTGACTCTCACATGTTACGAACCTTTGCATTTCCAAGAGCCTCCACTGCATGTTGGGTAAGCAAGCCATCTCTACAAGAATGTTGAAAGGATGGGGCTGGACTCTAGTCAGTGCTGCCTACTGACAGGACAAGGGGCCACAGGCACAAGCTTGAACACAGGAAATTCTGGGGAAAACTTTACTTTGAGGGTGACTGGAACAGGATGCCCAGAGAGGCTGTGGAGTCTCCTTCTCTGGAGGCAGTCAAAACCTACCTGGATGCATTCCCATATAACCTGCTCTAGGTGTACTTGCTTTAGCAGGGCAGTTGACTAGATGATCTCTAGAGGTCACTTCAATCCCCTGCCATTTTCTGATGTCTGGAGATGATCAGTTTTAAGAAAATAAGATAAAATAGGAGTAAAGACAGCTTGGAATAATCAGACTGCATTGCTAAAACAGGGCAGGAAGATCCCATCAGTCACCAGCCTTATAATCTGCAGGGATTAAAATTCCTTGTTGTTCAGCTGTTCCAAACTAGTTGGAGAAAGAAATGAAAGGGAGCAAGCTTGCCTTAGCACAAAAATGTGATAGATGCTTCTTACCCTGATTTAACTGGAACTTGCAAGTGCTTTTATCCATCAGCAACAACAGGGATCCAGGACTTCAGATGAGCAGCTCTGATTGACTCCAGAAGAATCAGACAAGTAATGCAAAAATACAGAGCTGGGGTAGTTGTGAGCTCTGGGGCTGGCTCGCTCAGAGGCAGTGACAGCCAAATATTTGGGGAGAAATTTTATACATGAATGTGTGTATGTCTTAGAAGATTATTTTAGAAAAAATATTTTTGGAGATTATTCTTGGGTCCTCAAGATCAGGCAGTTCTTAACGGGCCTACTTGCAGCCTGGACCACTTGACAAAACAGGCAAACAAACGAATGAATGGAAACATAAAGATGGACCATCTAAAGTAGGCCTATTTTACATTTATTACCCTCCTTAGAAAGAAGCAAGGAAATAAGAAAGATCTAGTCAGTAGAAAACATGGTTCCCCAAGGGTCTCATATTCCTTAATTGCAGCTAGAAGCAAGTGACTTTCTCAGGTTTGGTGCAATGAGCCTTTGGGAACCACTGAGGTTAGAACTCAGAATCTTGAATCCAACTTTTATTTCCCCCTTGGAATCCTAGACCACACAGCTTTCTGCTTTTAAGTGTATGGGCACTTCAGTGCACATGGAGAGGAAACTTAGCATCACATAGGTGGTCTCCTCTCTGAGAGGATACATACAGCAACCAAGACGAAAACCACTAGTCACTGTAAGGAAGAAGGATGCTGACTCTCACAAGCCTGTCAGCTGCCTATAACTGTCACCTTCTGAACTCTTATGTCTTTCATTTTCTCATTCAATCTGAATTTTTTTGACAGTCCTTGATGCTTAAATCATAATTTACCGATGGCTTTCCTTGGTAATTCATTTCACACGTTCATTACGGTCCATTGGGTTATAAACACATGTGGATTTCCTTTTTAACTCTTCATTTCCTAAGTTTTCGATAGAGAGGTTCTCAAGCTAAACCACAGGAATGGTCTGTGCAGCTCCAGTTTATTAAATCTACCACACCATGTCAAGTACCTGCATCCCATGCAATTATTTGGGCTAAGCTACAGTTATGAGAGAATTCATTTCACCTAAGGGTAGATTAAGTCTGGAGGTGTTTTGTATCGCAATGATGATACTCATGTTGCAAATGCTACACTTTTAGGGTCTCCTTGGATCCCCAGTACATGCTCTGGAGTTCATGACTTCCAAAGTCAGGTTCAGCCAACTACTTCCTCTCCATACATACTGCATAATCCATGTGCATAAGACTATGCTAAAAAAAACCTGTAGAAGTGCCAAAGGTCAAGGTCCTTTGGGTCCTTTATGAGAAGCAAAGCCACGGTACAATTAACTCCAAACAGGCAGAACGTCTGAGTGCAAGAAACAACAACAGATGGAAATGCATAACATTCAGCTTTTATACCCTCAAGTGATGTACATTTCAGACCAGTCAGACAAAATTAGAGAAGAGTGGGAAAAAAAAGAGAATTGTGGGAAAGTTGTTGCTGTCTATGTCTGGTCATATGCAGTATTTTTATATATTGTAATTACACATCAGGCAATTGCAAATAGAGATTAGAGAAAGTCCCAAACTCCAAGTGATGTCCTGCGGTTTGTTGCTGGAGACGATGAAGCCTTGAGTAGCAAAATACTGAGAAATTCAGTTTGACACTTCTGCTGTTGAATGTAATTGTATGTAGAAGAATTCAATAGTCAGTTGATTCCTCTGTCTCCCTCATCCTGGGCTTTATTATGTTTCTCATTCCTTCCATTTTGGGACATATGCCCTGTAAAATAAAGTGAAAACAAAGCAGCTCCTTGAAGTGCATGCTATCTATCGTCAGATGAAAAACACTTTGGTTTTCCTCACTTGGCTTAGTTTTGCTTTCCGAGGAACATGATGCAGCTGCTGATCAGAGATTATCTCAGTCAGAGATGTCTTCTCAGGAAAGTTTCTTCAAGGACACTTCTGAAAGGAGGTCTGCTGTAGTTTTTGAGATCAGAGTGGATGGCAAATCTAGTGAGATGACTCCTGACTAAACATAAGACACTCATGGGAAATACAGACTCTGTCGAGGGTCTCCATGAGACAAAGAAAAGAGAACCACATCACCAAAAATTTTTTTTTTTTTTATTTTTTAAAAAATTTTTTGGGGCAATTCTCCAGTGGAATCCAGCACAATCTGTGCTGGATTTGAAGTCTGAGAAGACATATTCATCCTAATAAAGAATGTTGTTCACCAATCTTCCTTTTATGCTCTGAAGATAGCGAGGTCTCATCCCAGCCTCCTGCCTCAGCCCTTCCTTGAACATTTTGTTAATGTTCTATGGCCATCTTGTCTCTCTGCTGACTGCTCTTCGCTTGCTCAAATTTATGATGGCCTATAACTACTCAAAGTTCAGATGGAGCTTCTTTTGTAAAGATTAAGGGAATTGATCACTTTCTCTAACAATTTCAAGTCTACTGCCTTACTATCTTCCTTTCCATAGATAGTCACTCTGAGCTGCTGAGAGCTCTGCAAATCTCTACCCCTGAAATGGGTTGCCAAAGAGTTTCTGTCCATCAATGTTACAGGTTGACACCATTACTGCAAAGACCTAAGGATTTCCCAGTGGTTTTAATGGTTTTGGCTAGGCCGACTTTTGCTGTTTGCATGCTGCATGAAAGCTCATTAAATCAATAGCAGTGATTCACCAGGGAGGACAGAGCCTAGCCAGTTGTCCAAACCCTAACCTGTAAATATCATGGTGTGTGTTTTGCTTTGCTTTCAGCTGTCAGACAAGATGAGTAAAAGTTTGTGGAGTTGTTTTTTTTTGTTTTTTTGGTTTTTTCTCTCCCCTCTATGTCATTGGGGGAAGAGAGATTCCTATAAGCAGCTCACACCACATAAAAGTTAACCTTTACCCTCAGCCTGGGCAAAGTTTTGTGATAGCCAGAAATTATCCTGATGGCTTCTTCTCTTCTTCTGCCCACGGCAGCTGCAGATGCCTTCTAGCCACAGCTCCAAGTCTTCCTGAGAGTCTGCCCCTCTCTCAAGAAGGGTCCCATTGCCTGACAAGCAGATCTAAGACATCATTAAAGAGAAAACATATTCTCAGATAAAATGTTCCAAATATAACAGATCTATTTTTATTAAATTTGACCAAAAGCCTCCCTGCTTCCTAATCAGAGAGACTGATTTGCTGTCTCCCCCAGACCTTGCTGCCCTGGCTCACTACAGCTATATCATGAGATAGAATTACATTTTCATAATGACTCAAATATTTTCCCAAGTCCTTAAGTATTTTCACAAAAAGGAAAAAAATTAATGAAAGAACATTAAAAAAAAATAAAATAAAAAGAAGAGTCTCCCCACCCTCACTCTCCTGTAAAATTCAGGCACCAACCCTGAATTGTGTGTGGTCTTTTTTGTCTTTTCTTTTGGCTCCCCTCAACACAGGCCTTACTGGATTGGTCTGGATGCTGTCCTACCAGCACAGTTTTCTGGCCAATCCCTGATCCCAAGAACAAAGCCACCTTAGCAGGTGCCAAAATAAACCTTAGCCTGTAGCTACCTGTACCAACTGCTGACACTTTTGTGTGTGTCATTCTCCATGAGGCTGGAAAAGCTGTGCTGTCTCTCCATTCCTCTGATGTGTATCAGTCTTTGGGCATGGACTTTTTAATTCAGGGGACCCTTCAGGGCACTTCAACCAGGAGAGCTAATTTTAAATGCCCTTTTTTTAGAGAAGTGTGAACTTGTCCTGAGAGAGCTGGCTGTGAAATGGACAGAGGCTGAAAAATATGTGCATGATATAGAAGCTGCTTCTGCACAATCGTGGTCCACACCTGCAGCTTCAGGTTTCTGTGTATCTTTAGCTAACGTGGGTGTGCATGAGTGTGTCCTCATGTATAAAGTGTATGGGATGTGTGTCTATGGGTTTATTCCAAAGGGAGCCATTTCTGATGTCAGCTGTACTGCTCATGACTGGAGTAGCTCCTCTGGGAGCCAGTCTAAGGCTTTTTGATCGCACAATCACTTCCGCTGGATTTACAAGGTGCAGCTAAAATTAGGAGACATTTGAATTCATGAATGATGTAAAAAGGGAAGTTATGGGTCGTGCTTAAACTGGTCAGAAAATTAAGGGGGTCAAGTGGGGAAGGGGTGCAGTCCAGCCAGTTGCAGGCACCAATGGGACTGGGGAAGCCAGGGCTGGCAGGCACACAGGAGCATTACTTTGTTCCTCTCTAGTTTACAAGCTGTGGTGGTTGTTTTTCCACATTCCACCATATAAAGTAGATTGGGTCTCAAAGACCTGCTTCAAAGTCAGTTGAAAGGCTGCTAATGACTTGCTTCAGCTCCAGAGTCTGCTCTGCTCAATATGGCTTCAATTTGATTCCTGCTTTTAGGTTGTGTGAATAGGCACACCTGACTGGCTTAGGAGCCTTCTCCTGCACTGGATGCATGCCACACTTGCCCAGCTGTGCCCTTCAAGATTCACTAGGATAATTCCCTATAAAAGATGAATTTCAGGTAAAACAAACAAATGCATGGGCTCTAGCAGAGCACAGCACTTTCTCCACCTGCACCTCAGTAGATCTATTTAAGGTTGCCACATTTCAACAAGCGACGACAAAGCTAAACTTTGGAGATGACTGCCAAAATGTATGCAGATATTAAAGCACAAAGGATAAATAATTAAAGATAAAAGGGAACAAAAAAATCATCCAAAAAGACAAAATTAAAAAGTGAGGGGAATAAGGAGAAGGGAAGTAACAGCAGTATCTTTCTTCCTCAAAGACTTGGAACAGCTGACTGAAATGTCAAAGGGGAACAGCTTTTGGAAGTTGCATTTCAGCTCTACAAACTTGTTTCTATGCCCTTTCCTGGTTCAACATCTGCAACCCATATTTCATCCTTGTAGTGCTTGTTGGAGGACTTTATTTCCCAAGAGTGGGGAAGGTGACACATTATGTTCAGGATACGCAGGTTCAGATGTTGATTAGAGTTCACAAGGGGAACAGCTTAATGGTTTCAGACGAGCAACAAGACCCTCAGCTAATGCTGGGCCTAAGCATAATGCTCTAAAAACGGCTTCAGAAATCCTAGCATGAATGGAAGCTGTTGTGTGATTTATGCTGGCTGCATGGGTTTGTCGAGGTTTTTTTAAGCCTTGTTTCCTAAGGAAGCAAAGCCTTTGCTACCTGGCTCAGTGTCTGTGCATGTGTGGCTTTCTCTCTGTCTGCCTGTCTCTGCCATTCCAGTGGCTTTCAGGGTCCTGAACTGTACCCCCATCTGCAAGAGGAGCACAGATAGCAATGATGTTACATTCTTAAAAGCTTTAAGATAAATTGGCAGCTGGTGAGGCCAGGGCTCTCACTGTGGTGCTGGTGGGAGCATAAAGTGCCACTTCTTACACACCGCAGAGACATTTTGTTTCACCTAGGAGGAGAAATGTGGTGGAGACTTTCACCTTAAGGGACAGCGATGAAGAGCAAAATGATGTGAAATCAACACTAGTGCCAGCCTTTACAGAGCAACAAGTAGCAGGAATTGCAGGAATATAAGGAAAATGGTCAAAACGGCACTCTGAGTGCTAAACCTGGTGAGGATTTAGGTTCCCAGGCCACCAAAATCATAGAATCATAGAACGGTAAGGTTGGAAGGAGACCTCAAAATGATTTGGAACGTTTTATTGCTGGTACTTACAACCCCAGAAAAAAAAAGTGTCAGTATTTATTTTCTTCCTGGAGAGATGTAAAGCAGCAAAGTCCAGAAACAGTTCGCTCAGAGACACTTAAAAAATTATTGAAAGTCAGTATTTCCCTAAATCAAAAAACTCAAAGGAGGGATTTCTCTTTAAACAAACAAACAAATGAGCAAATCCATTTTGCCCCCAAAGTACAGCTTTTTGTTTTAAAAAAATAAAGCTGTTCTTAAACTGATCTTTCCCCACTTTTTTTTTTTTTTCCTCTCAGCAAAATAGAAAATGTTTGTGTTTAATTCTGTGTTTTAATTCTCTAAAGCATGAAGGAAGAAATAATTCAGTGTTCTGTGGCAGGAAACCACAACTATTTTAATGGCAATTAGTTTTCTGCCTGAACTAAAATATAGGATATAAATGAAATAACATGATGCGCATTTATCACATAAGAAAGCTTCAAATCACTTCCTGATCAGACTAACCTACAGCTTTTCTGCTGTAAAGAAAACTATGTAATGACTTTTAACTAGATGCTTCTGGGATTCTCTCTTGTCCCACCTTCAGCTCAGATACTAGATCCTTCATGAGGAAGCAGAGTCACCCTGGCAGGTGGACGTGGTTAGCTTTGGTCACTTCATAAGCAAATGATGTGTCTCTAAGGACCAGAAGGAAGGAAAGTTCATTTCTGAGACAGAAGGCAGCTGGCAGGCAAAATCTGGGAACAGCCATACTGTCTTCTCCAGAAGAAAGTTCAGGCTTTCTCTTTGCTTGGCTCATTGGTTTTGTTGTTGTTATTCTTGTTGGAGAGACCAGGAAAGGCCCAGAATGACACAGTGAAGCTGTGATCAGATGCCAAAGCCAAAAGCAGTGGTATTAAGTCCTGTAGAATGGAGAGACTTACAGGGGTGTCCAGGTTTTCAGAAGTGTGCACAAAAATTCCTATTTTGGGGCTTGGATTTAGGAAGCCTAGCCTGGCAGCTGTGCATCCTGCTTGAGCTGACGGTTTTGTTTCTCTACCCCAACACAGGACTGTCTGCATTTCTGTAGTGAAAGGTGATATTGCAAGAGAGGAAAAAACAAACCAAATGAGGGAAGTGCGTTTCATTTAACAATGGATCTTTAGTGCCTGTGTTTTTCAGAGCTAGAGTCTAGGAGTATTAAAAAAACACAAGGCCCCCCTCCCCCCCCCCCCCCCC
>WBNM01004246.1:282143-326597 GCA_013399055.1 Ramphastos sulfuratus | reverse complement strand
TCTTTGTCTGTGATATGTGCAAAATATAGCTCAAGTCTAAGGGCTGTAACTGTGTGAGAAAAGTCAGATGTTAAACAATCACAGTTTTATTCCTCCCAGCAAGACAGCCTGTGCACCTGTAGCCGTTATTGTCTCTACTGTATAAAGTGAAAATGAATATCACATTGTACTGAAACCCCCCATGGAATACAATTACTCAACAGGAACTGTCCTAAATCTATCAGCTGTAACTCACTTGTAATTTTGTGGGACTAATGCAGAGAAATGCTTCTCCATGCATGATTTGCCCCTAGCCTTTCCCCCCATTAATACATTTCATCCACTTCTGCTTACAATGGCTAAATTTCTTGTAAAAGATTAATTACCTATGGGAAGTGTCTGTCTTGGTCTGTAGGAATGACATTACACTGAACATTAAATGCTGACACTGTTAAACTCTGCCGGACATGTTTTGATATAGTAACTCTGCAGACCACAGTGAAATGGGTCCCTCATCAATTCTCTACCTCATTGTTTTCCTGTCATCAGCAAACTTTGGGATATAGTCTCAGCTGAAGTAGCTCAGAGTTTCATTTGTGTCAGCGGAGTAGCTTATTATGGCTTTTTATTTCCCTGAAAGTTTTGCTGAGTTTCCAGCTGCAGATGGGAATCTTTGTTCACCAATAACCTTGTCCTGAGATATGGAAGCTGCCATTTTCCAGGCAGATACATGGGCTAGTTGGGAAACTGAGTCTCTATCAACTGAAATCAACTGTTCAAAATAAATTACATCTTACTTGCTGGGTTTTTGTTTTGTTTTGTTTGGTTTTTTTTTTTTTTGGTCACCTTAGAAATGAGAAAGTTGTTTTGCTTTGGTGCACAGAAATTGCAAATATAATGCATGTCAGTTTGGGGGTCTTCTGCACTCTTTTCCAACAGGAAAGAAAACCAGAAGAGATCTGAAAGAACTAAGACACAGCAGCTGAGGAAAGAGACTTACTTACTCCTTTCCTGCCCTGCCAGTGAGAATAGTATCTTAAATAGGAGACTTAAAAAAGGAGACTTAAAAAAATCTGATTTCTAACCTCCGGCCACTCAGGTTTTATTTATCTATTGTCTTGTCCTTCATTTAGGAGTGTTTTTAACCTGTTGCTGGTTTGCTGACCTCTTGACACTTTCAGCGAAGGATCGGACCCCACAGAGCATCTTTAGCCCACCGGTTTCTGTCTTGCCTCTGCTGCTGTTCATGGCGAGATTCACACATGGGTCACAGGTTGACAGATGTACACCTGAGAGCACAGACTGTATTCTTATGTCTGGTCGTGTGGTTCTTCCTTCAGCAGGAGCTAGAGGGAAAAAAATCATCCAGACATCCCGTGTGTTTGTTAGCATTGTCACACACACAGTAGCTTTGCCTTTGGGTATTCTCTCTCTGTGACAGACCAGAAAGCAGCATCCTTTCAGCTAAATCAACAGATTTCTTGAAACAAAGAGGATCTATGTGGCCTTCTTTGAACTACTGAATGATGACTCTATGGATCAGGAAAACCTGCTTTCAAAATGCAGCTACTTTCTCATCCTAGAGATGCATTTGTCTTTACCACTGTCTCTCCTCCTTTTGTCACCAGAGCATCGGTGACTAGTCGTATTCCTCCCGCATGCATCATTCCTCACCCCCAAATTCTCATCTGCTGTGTATGTGCAATGTCCATTGCTGACCCCATTCCAGCCCTCCTCTTATTCTTACTTTCCAGCTTTCTCCCTTGGACTGGTTGAAACTCCTCTGCTACCCAGCAGGGGTTGATGTGTTTGTCTGTCTCACCACACCAGTGTGGTAGACACCATCCTGCATCAACTGGGCCTGCAGTTATTGTCTGCTGACATGTACTTGTTGTGTGAGAGGGTTTGCAGGCTTGATGGTACTTAAAACCAATCCCTCTGACCCTCCCACTGAGGAGATTATGCTTGAATCCCTTGCCTGCAGAGGTATTTGTGCAGAGTTGAGAAGAGGAGAGAACATGGTGTGTCTTTCAAGGATCAGCATTTTCAACTGTAAAATCTTTAGTTCTGTAATCTGTGATATTTCCTAGCAGTCCACATGGAGAAGAAAAAGGGCATTGTCTGGTGAGTGGCTTCATTACTAATCTCTCCTGGATGCATTTTAATTCATTTTAATGACTCTCCCTCCTGTCAGACCTTTCATTTTTAAAAGGAGTTTGTTAAAGAGATTAACTGCAAAGGGAATATGAACCTCAAAACACTATGTCCCTTCCCCCAACTCCTCCTCCTCCCTTCCCCCCAAGATTACTATTACACTGAAAGAAAGAGAAAAGGTACTTTCTGTGAAACATATTACAAGACTTTTAGGAAGAGAAGGAAGGAGGAGGAGCAATGGAGCATGTTGGACACTTTAACCCATGGAAGAGCTGGGAGGTGGCAGTGTTACAGTGCTTTTTCAGCTATATTGTTCCCCATCCATGTATCTATTGAGGCTTTGTACAGACACAGCTGGTTGTTAGGAATGCAAGCTCAGGGAACCAAACCATCTGCCTCAATTTACTTCTACTCCTGTCTTCTACTCATGTGGGAGCTTGGAATAACCTGCTCCACTCCTGGAAAACAAATGTACCATGCAGTACATGCACCATAAAAACCTTTTGACTGAAATCCAGGCCTTTAGCCAGCTGAAGGAATAAGAGAACTTCTTGGTTTCCCACATAAACTTCCTACCCAGGGATCTCCAAGTCCTTTGCACACTGTGGGAAGGGACAAAGTCAACAGAATCCCTATATGGAACTATGAGTCTCTAAATTCATGATCTGGATAGATGACCTTTGAGACATAGTTTTTGTGAATTTATTAGAGATATTTCCTCAACTAGCTGAGGGACTGTTTAGTTTCTTCTTGCAATCTGTAAGACTCTATGGACTCTTAATCTTCTTATGGCTGTATGGCTTCAGAAGCTCATGAGGAGGATATCAGAATGAAGTGCCAGGCAACAGCAGAGTGGTGTCAGGAACATGGCTTTCTCTAAATTCTCTTCTAATGTCCAGGTGGTAAAGGGTGCAATCTTAAGTAGCAAGTATGTTGTATAGACCACTTGCACAGAAGATGCATCACAGCCTTGTTATGCATTGTGCTCAGAATGTATTCTTTCTATTGACTTCAAAGATGATTTAGTAAGGTCTTCTTGTAGGGGGACAATAAGATGCATTTCATTAAAGAAACATGAAAGATGTCGCCCTTAAGCAGAATGGTCAGGTGAGTTGCCAGAGGATGGAGTTGGACTGCCTAGAGCAGGTTGGATATTATATGTAATCCAACACTGTTATGGTGCTGGGATTGTGATGGATAAGTGGGACAACTGCCTCTAAGTATGAAACAATTCTTCCACTCTTGCCATTAGCAGGGGCTCAATTTTAATACTGTGTGCAGTTTTGGTTACTATTTTTCAGGAAAGATGTAGACCATCTGGAAGTAACAGGAATGATTGAAGACCTCAGTTAGAAAGAAAGATTGAAAGAAGTTGGGTTGTTTAGTCTAGAGAAGAGGAACTGAAGGCATCTATGATAGATGTCTTTGTGCTCACAACACTGCAGAGACAAAGGAATAACCTGGCTCGCCTGTCAAGTAAGATAGGGCTAGAAGCAATGAGTTAAAACTGAAGCAAACAGCATTAGCAGCTTGGGGCATGTGTCCATCACATGGGGAAATGTGTCCACAAGGACTTGTGGAATCACAAGCTCCACAAGCTGTAGGAGTAGGTTAGAAATAGTACGGTCATAACCATCCTGCATTGAAGTCACATTTCCTGGTGACTTCTTGAGGTCCTATTTACTAAGTTTCTTCGTGTTTTCCACATAGTAAGTTCAGAACATCTGATTTTGCCACTACTATTCTAGATCTACAGGGTGAACACATTTCTGAAAAAGGGCAAAATGATTATGGATTCATTGGGGGTGAAATAGAAAATATGCAAGAAAAAAAAAAAAAACCAGAAAAAGCCCAAACCATAAAAAAGAAAAAAACTTCCCATCTATTCTATTTTCTTGCTGTATTTTAAGTTTCAGGGACATATCCATCCTGCCATCATGCTAGAAAACTCCACACTCTCATAAAACCAATATAATGAGTGAAACATGGCAGCAAATCCTCTGGGTTTTGTTTTAGTTTGAAAGACATTAAAGAAAAGAGTTGTGCAGAGGGAATGGAAATGTTGCCTGGGTGCCAATTCCACAAGGGTGTGTTCTTCTAGAGCCAGGTATGTCACTCAATGAAAAGCAGTGTTCAGCTCCTGCCATGGTTTGGGGGTTAGCCAAAGAGGCTGGAGAGGAGTGGATGGAAGGAGAAAGGAGCCTGGTGCTTCTTGATGCCAACTTTCTGTTTTTTGTCCAGCTTCCCCTACACAAATGACATTTGAAATGCAAGCTGGCCCCTTTCCGTTATGGAAACCTCAAACTAAATTTAATAGGGGCTTATATTCAAGTGTCCCATAAAGTGCTGCAGAGAATTGTATCATCACTAGAGCATTTTGTGGTGTGGTCCAACCTCTTCAACCTGAAACCTTCCCCACCCTAGAATTTTGGACTATCCCAAGTGATTTGGACACATCTTCTATTCACTCATATAGACATTTATTAATTGGTATTATTTCACTGCTTTGCTTCCTATGAACAGAGTAAAAAAGCTGTTATTCTGTATGGTGGCTAAGCAGCAGCTATGTCCCATGAGGCTGTAAGATGATGTACATGGCAATTAATGGATTTATGATAGTAAATCTATAGGGAACCCAGACAAAATGTCTCTCCTCGGCTTGGGCTGTTAATAACTTCTATTCAAATGAGCAGAACATACATGTTACATGGTGCCTGCTGCTGGTCTAGGTTGTAGTTTGACATAAGTGCACCTCTGTGCAGTCAACTTTTCACATCTCAATTAGTGGAGTATTTAAAAGATGTCTAGATATGGTGCTCAAGGATGTGGTGTAGTAGCGGCCCTGGCAAAGTTAGATAATGGATGGACTTGATCATCTTAAAGGTCTTTTCCAACCATAGTGATTTTGTGATTCTGATTTTCCCTTCCTCTTGACATTCGTAAGATCTGAAAGCAATTTTCTTACAATACCGCTCAATCTGTATGGAAACTCATTGCTTTCACCCCTATTATGTGCCACAAGACTTTCCCACAAGGGTTTAATCTTTCACTGCCTCAACAGAGAAATCTTTGGAAGCAGAAAGAGCACAAGACAGACTAAAGAAGAAAGGAAACAGTGGGAATTTTTCAGCCTTGTTCCAAGGTACCCTGTCTCCCTACAGCTGAGATTCTTCTGAAATTCATTGGTACTAACTAGCATTCATCACTCCAACCCACAGCAATCTACTAGTGGTGATTTTCTGCTTCCAGATGGTGACATCCTGACCTCAGAGGTTAAGACAATTTTGATGCATGCTACTGAAACTGGCATCTGAATTTTAATGTCACGCCTTTTACCTCCTTGCCCTGCCGTTTTCCTTGCAGAGACTTAGAGCCTGTGGAATCTTTCAAGGGAAATGAAGGAGTAATACACCACCCCTAAAGCATGACATTAGAATGCAGCAGAAGGATTGCTGAAAAATACAAGCCTTGTATTTTTATGTCAGTGCTGTGTTGCTGGGAGAGGACACACATCGGCCAGCTCAGTCGTCTGATGTCTCAAGTATGGGTCATGTTATGCAGAAGATAAGTGACTGTATGTAAACACTCAGCTGGCACTAAGAGAAAAGCTACGATAGAAGACAGAAGCATCAAGACAATGGGATACGCTTGGGATAAACTCGCTGTGCTCATTCAGCCATCAGGGAACAATTAACAACAGTGCAACCAGACGGTTGTCCTGCTGTGAGTCAGGCTCTGGGTAGCAAGACCCAGGGAAATTCAGGCACTGACTGAAATGGGTCATAGATGCCTAAATGTCTTTGCTGGCCTGCAGTTGAGTAGATGGTGACATGTATCAGGTCACCATTCTCCTAAAGACTTTGAAAACTCTGGAAAAAAGAAACCAGAACGTTTCAGTGGTCTTTCTGTGACTCATCTTCAGTTCCACCTTACCCTTGTTCACAGTCCCTTTTACATTAGGTCTTCATCGAAGAAGATAAGTTGGAAAGAACCTTAGTTCTCACTGAGAACTGAATGCATTTTCATTTGTTTACTTAATACCTGGCATTGAGGCTGGGAATGGCTACCTGCCAGTGTCACAGCATACATTATCCTTGCCACATGAAGACGATATGAAACTTCTCTTTTGCCACTGCTACTTTCTATTTAATGCCTTTGTGTTTTTTTATTAATTGGTGTCATGCTATTTAGTGATCAGAGTTCCTACTAGGGAATATAGCAGTGTTTCTGGAACTCAGGATGAAGGTATTGGCTTTCCCTTCTTTTATTTAGGTGTAACAAAATATAAAGAACTGGGATCTTTGGCAATCTTTGACAATCTCCTCCTCCTTCTGGGGTGAGCACATTGCTCATGCCACTTGCCCAGCCCTAAGTGATGTTCAAGATCAGCACTTTTTAAATTCAGCAGTTATTCATGAAAACAAAAAACTGAGCAACAACAGCAACATTTACTAATTCATTTTTCACACTAAACAGAAGATTCCCTTTCTACACTAAAGCAGAATCTCTGAAGCTGTGAATATGAAATGAAAGCCTCCATCTGTGTCTCCGTGTGTTTCCCTGGCCTTCCTGCTCTGCTCCAAGGGTAGCTGAATATCAGAACAGATCAGCACAGGCAAAAGAAATGAATGCTTCATTTGTCCAGTGTTAGGATGACAACCATTCAAATATTGCCAATACTGGTTAGGTCAAGAACAGCACAAACAAGCAGGAGGTCGAGGTCTCTGCTGGGGAAGAGGAGTAAACTGGTCCTGGAGTTACTTTCAGTTATTTTCTTACTCACTGTAGACAGCCCTGGTTTATTCATTGCCCCAAACATTTCCTTCACTGTGAACATGTCTGCTGGCCGATCTCAAGGACTGAACCAGGGACTTTAGGAGCTACCAGTGTGGCTCTTTACCTGGTGAAGGAAGACTCAAGCTAGAGCTGAGACTGAAGGATAGTCTAGCAAAAGATCACCACAAAGATTCACAAATGTCAGCAGTATGATGGACTCTTCCTCCTCATAACTTCTTTCTATCTGGTTACATTTCTGTCTGTCTTTGATTGTGAGCAGGAATCCTCTGAATTTCCATTATTTTGAAAACAGCTAGCTTTGGACATGTTTTGTTACTAACTTCCATCTGGTGCTGTCATTTAAGCTACTGCTAAATGGGTTATCATGTACTCAGAGATCAACATAGATGCCCTGGCATCAAAGGTTCACAGCCTCCATGCACCAGGGTACTTCGGACCAAGTCCATTGCAACGCAAATGTGGATGATTCCCTAGCTGATGTTTTGTTTCTGTTTGGGCTTAGAGAGGCGAGGCTGAGGACAAGAAAGGAAATGTTCTGTGGGAAGATGATCTGGCATTTTTTCTCATTCTCCCCACTCACGCATTCCAGAGAGTTATACACCAGATAAGCAGCAAGCACAGTTTGGCTGGCTAGCTACTACATGAGCGTTATGGACCATCTGGGAACTTATAAAGCCTGCAGGATATGAGTTGAGGTTGTGCTGAAAGTAGAGGCTGAGCTGGTATCCTATGTCTAAATACCAACACAGCTGCTTGGAACAGGAAAGGGGAACTCTCCAAAGGAACAGTGGTAGGGGGTCTTCTTTAGGAAGGATATTACTCTTGAGTAATTGACTTGGTTGTGGCTCCTCTGTTTGAGCCCATGAAATAAGATTTCCCTCAACAGAAGGAGCTGTGAGATATACAGCAACAGACTCAAAGGTTATCATCATCATCATCATCATCATCATCAACAACAACATCATCACCATCACCATCAATGTTATTATGTTATTCTTAAAGACACTTTAAAATTTTTTTTCAGTGTATTGATATGTGTGAACACAGTATCATATGCCAGCCCTGGAAAGGAGTCTGTGTTTCAGATGAAGGGAGGCTTGAAAGACAGTATTTTCCCATAGTCTGAGGAGAACCAGCTTGCTGGATTTCACCACGTGCCAGCGTTACAGGGGCAGGAATGCTGTGGGTAGAATTTCTCATGAGCTTTTAGCAGGTGAACCAAGCTGAGTGGGATGGAGGAGTTACCCTTGAAAACAACACATATCTGAGCTTGTGCTATTTTATGAACAAGAGATGTACTCAGGGCTCAGGGGTAGAGGGAGTTTAATCTAAAACAAATAAGGCCTTTAGTCACGTCTGGAGACCTTGTTAAAATTCTTTCTGCTTGCAAATCCCTCTGATAGAAGGGAAGCACGCTTACCTCCAGTGTGACCCCAGCCCGGGGTTTTGCCAAGGGTGAGTTTGCCCCTCTGCGACTATTTTCTGAATCCTGAGCACATGCTGTCTTTTAAAAGGCCTTTTCTCAAAACACCAGGCTTTCTGCTTTGCTCCAGCTGTTCAGCTTCAGGCTGCAGCCCTGCCTCCCCAATGGCTGCTCTTCACCAATGTAATTTATCCAAATCCTGCAGCTTAATGTCATTTCCAAATTAATTCAGCACCTACAATGGAACTCAATGACAGTTGAGTGCCATGTGCTGTGTGAGGACAGGGCAGAATGGCCTGACTTAAAGAGGCTTCAGACAAAGTGAGAAATAAAGGGCTTGAGGAAGATGCAGGGAGTCTCCCAAGATTACTTGAATCCTCAAAGATTACTGACCCCCCAGCCTGCTAACTCTCAGCCCATGCCCTTCTCCCCTCCGTTAACAGCTGTATTAGAGAGAAGCTATTCCAGCAGATAATGCAGACAACTGGCGTCACATGAATTAGTTTAGGTTTTACAAGCAGTCTGCTTTTGGCTTGGACAAGATGCTTGGTAGATCACATACCCTGAAACCACTGGCATTCAGGTGAAACTACATAACACGCTGAATAACCTTCTGTTGTCTTTTGCTCTTCAGAAATGTTGAGTGATTTTTTCAGCAGAGACATGTCTCAAGTTCCAGGGAAACCCTCAGCCAAGAGGGGATGGAAAAAAAAAAAAAAAAAAGAAAAAAAATAGAACCAAAAGAAGCTGGGATCAGTCATCCATCATATCACTTCCAAATAATATTTGAAAAGTAAACATTGCAGGGCATGTGTCTCTGTGGACAGATTTCTAAGCACCTCGTGTCACAGATCCAGCTGTACCCAGTGACAGCGCACTTCACAATTTCTGCAGAAGTTTCAGATGGAGTGCAGAATTTGGTCTCGCCCCACCAAAATGCTTATGGGTTATGGCTATTGTACGTTCTTGGAGAAGACTTCAAAAGGCACTTCAGTTAAAGAAATAATTATTATATAAGTTACAGCTGAGCATTTATAGGATAATTGCCTTTCCAGAAGTGTACCTCTAACACACCCTGGCATTGATGTTTTCAACTCTAGGGTGAAGACAAAAACTAAATGAGATCAGCAGAAAATTCATATTCATTTCAAATTCATTTAGCTACCCCAGGATACAAAAATAAAGTCTTACATGGTCAAGGACAGAAAATCATTGTAATAAGAAAAGTATGGGCTAGCTGAAGGTGATTGGGTATGTTTGGGCAACCATGGGCTTTTCAGCAAGAAAATAGTCCAGATCTTATCTTTATTTGCAACTTTCACATTCAAATAAAGCTAAAGCAAATTCTATATAAAGTAACTTTAAAAAGCTTCTGCAACCCATTTGGGTCAAGCATCACAAGAAAAACGAGTTGCTCAAAAAGTGGAAAAACTGGAGATTCTTCTATAAAATTCAAGGCCAAGTATAAAATAAATAACAGAAGACATGGAATTTCTGTGGAATACCTTGCTGCATGCTGATCCATAATAAAGATTCTTCTTCAACTGGTCATTGAATCCATCAAGAACTGCTCAGTACAAAGGCATCAAAGATGCCTCAGGAAGTCCACAAGCCCTAGAAGCCAGGGGGCTGGATTAGTGTTCTGGGGAGGTGTCAGTACTTGGTTGCTATCTTGTGACTCTTCCTTGGGCATCTTTGTTGCTCAAGGCCTGCTGGAGAGTGCCCCACAGCTGACACTGGACAGCTCCAGCCATTCTCACAAATGTTCCACAAAGGAAAAAAAAATGCCATTTTAGGCATTTGTACGTTGCTGCTGTACTCAACCTTGATTTCCTCACTTCAGCTCTGGGTCTCCTTGCTTACATTTTCCTTTCTTTAGAGTTGTTACAAGTCAACAAGTTGAACTGGAATGGGCTGCCTGCGGAGGTGGTGGAGTCACTGTCCCTGAAGGTGTTTAAGAGGAGACTGGATGAGGCACTTAGTGCCATGGTTCAGTTAACTAGAAGCTGTTGGATGTTAGGTTGGACTCAATGGTATCAAAGGTCTTTTCCAACCTGGTTAATTCTGTGATTCTGTGAACAGAAAGCCACCAAATGGAGCTGCATGGGCCAGGATGAAAAAAGCCACTTCTCTCCTGTGCAGTGGAAGTCAATATGCCTTTAACACCTATAAACAGTACATGGTGGGAAGATGGTAGTCCTCTGTGTCGGTCCCAAGACAGCCATGTGCACTGAAGAACTCAGGTTTTCAGACTGTGCAGAAAAGATGGTCCAACATAGTGCCAGGGGCTTTTAATACCCTTCAGATCACTTTTGTGCAACTAGAGTATCCTCAAAGCAAAACTCTCTTTAATTTCTCTACCTGTTGAAAAGAAGCAAGAGCTCTGTTTCAACTGGATGACAGCCCTTTAAATAAACACTGGGGGCTGGTCTGTTCTGATATAAGGATAAGCCTCCCCTTAGTGAGTTTGTTTTGCTCCAAAAAGAATCGGTGCCCTTAATTGAATAGAAGGGCAGAGGATTATGAGTTTGTGGAGGATGAGGGTGAGAAGGCAGTGTAATTGCTCTGACACAGATGGGGAAAAGCTTGTGGCTCCAGATGGGTTTCCCAGAGAATCAGATAAGCCATTTAGTGTACTTGTTGGCTCCCCATCCATTTAAATTGCTTTGCAGCTGGGTGCTTCTCCCAGGGACTTTGGAAAGGCAAAATATGAGGATAGGTCAATGCCACGAGTTCAACAAGAGTGGAAGATCTGTTCCTGACACATGGCTGGGGCTTGCTCCCAGAAAGAAATGCAAGGATCGAATAAATTTTTTTTAGATGGGGGAGCATTGGAGTGGTGGTGTCTGCTCAGAGATAGCAGTAGAACAGTTGGGGAGTGTTTCTCAGGCCCTGCTCTGCAAGCAGGTGGTGAAATACCCTCTTAGCTCAAGTTGCAGGGGAATCTGGTGTTTTGAGATCGAGGCAGGCTGAATAACAGCTACAAAGACTTCCTTCTGGGCAGCAGATTTCACACGTCGGTAGCAGCAGTAGCTGCTCTTTCTACTGTCATACTCAGACATACCCAGAGGAGTTGTTTTTCCTTTATCTTGATTCTGTCTTTAGGCAGAAATCCTGTGAGGAAGAGTACAGTTTGGCAAACATGAAGTAAATGGGCAGGTATGGTTGTGCCCTGGGCCTGGAGCATGCAAATCATTACACTGTGTCCATTATGGGTACTGGAGGTACACTAAATGACTTCTCTTGGTCTTGAAATGTTACAGAACAGACAGTATGCAAGTGCCTACATTAACCTAATTCTTATATTCAACAAAAGAAGTATTATTTGGGAGCAGGAAGTCTGAGAAAACTTGAAGACTCCAAAGTTTAGGATCAGTAAGTGGCTATTTAGACTAAGCCAGAAAGGGGAAGATGGAGTGATAAAAAGCCCATCAGAGTGGAAGCTGACAGCTTTGTGTGCTTTCTGTCCCTGTGAATAATGTGAACCCAGAGATACCAGGTTTCCTCTGATTTTGAATCGGGGAGAAGGCTCCTGGGAGCACGGGGGGCTGCACAGGTCAAAGCCATTGTTCTACTGGATGTTGCACTTGCTGTTGTCACGGTGGAAGCTCAATAACATCATGCTGATTCCTCCCTGATCCATTCTCTTCTCTTTTAGTCTTTTTGCAGCCTTAAAAAGGAAACATAAAAAATGCTGCTTCTTATGCATGAACAATCACTTTCAAATGCCAGATCTCAGTCCAGAGCCTCCTGGAAAGGAGTCAAGCTCTAAGGAGTTTGTTTTCATATATTTTCTCTTATCAGTCCCCATCACAGATCGAGGTTTGTGGTTTTACAGCTGATGGCAGGTTGCCTGCATATCTCAGAGCTGAAATGCAAAAATTAAGCCAAGCATGAAGACAGTATCGGCTTGACGCTACATGCCTTTCTAGGGGTATTAGATAAGAGATACTGTTTGCACAGAACAAACCTGTTACCTCAAGAGAACAAAGCTGCTTTTAACTGTGGCTTGCTTTAACTTTTGCCTTAAACAAATTTGCAAAGCATATGAGTCAAAGAAATGGACAGCCACATCATCAGCTTTATACCACTGACCCCAATGTGGCAGGAACAAGCTGAAATTATAGTCTAGGTCTGATCCACTCTGTAGATGACCACAACATGTATCATCTCACTGATGAGGGACTCAGTACCAGCCTGGAGAAGACCATCCTTCGTTGGATCTTAAGCAAAAAAAACCCTTTAATAGAGAAGCATTTCCAGAGAGTGGTCTTGATGCCATATAGTGTGTCTGTGTGATAGTCTGGGACACTCTGTGAGTGCACACAGGGGTTCTTGTTCCTTGATGGTCCATCCTGAGAACACTGTGGCTTCCTTCTGGCCCACATGCCTGGTTTCCTTCCCATGGAAATAATGGCACTAGAGTTACAGTGAGGACTAATGCACACACAAATCTCTCTCCAAACCACAAGGGCCACATTTGTGTAGGCATGCTTTTGCATGCCTTGATTTAAATATAGCCTGAGTACACTTCGGCTCTGAAGCACCTTTTCAGAGAGTCTATCTCTCTCTCCCCTGCAAATCATTCACTCTACAAAACCTGAAGACCTCCAAAATGTAATACAAACCTTTTTGTGCATTCAGTGTTCCTATATATTACCTGTTTAGTAAACTATATTTTTTTTTTCCCTATACCACAGTTAGCTACTGTCTTAGGAGTTATCACAGCCCACTCAGCCACAGGAGGTTTTCTTATCCGAGGTGAGCCTACTTGTATGGGGAACATTGGATTCTGCTTTCTTGTGTAAGAAAGTTCAGATCTGATGCTGTAAATATGGACCCTGTATAGGGAGTCAAAAGGTAGTCTAGTCTTTTATGACTTGTCATAAAAGTTTCTGCTGAAGGGTGAGTTGTCTGGACTGGTGCTTGCTAAAGGATCAAACTGATTTCCTAACTACCCTATCCTTTCCTTTCATTCTTCAAACCTAATTGCATATGTGCTGCACCAGTGACAAAAGCATATAAGAGCCGTCTCGTAAAACTCCTTGGGCTCAGGCCTCTTTCTTAGGGTTTTACAGTCAATTTGGATATGATCATATGTTTGTATTTATCATGAGAAAATGTCAACATTAGTTGAACTTAAAAAAACTTGGTCAGTGCACTGTTACACCACATCAAAACCATTTGCAAAGAGAGATAAACTTTATAGATTAGAACTGACTGATGTGAAAAAAGCTCTTGGAAGGCAAGTCAAGTGATTGGCAAAGCAGACATTCAGCCACTAGTCTCTTGACTTGGTGTGAAGTGATGCAGTTGGATGATGAACATCTGAATTGACACCAAGCAAGAATGTGGGCACTGCACTTGATCCTGTATTTGGCTTATAATGTGAAAAGTGTCTTAAGAGTTTAAACTCTTAAGCTGGCATGGCTCTGGTATACTAAGCTCTCAGCTCCTCCATCAGACTTAAGGTGGCTTAACAATTTAGTGTCTTAAAAGCAGCATGATCTGCTAAACTGCTTTCAAGATTTAAGAGGACTTAAACCACTTTAATATCTTAAAGTGGCTGAGTCACTTCTTCTGGCTTAAAAAGTTACCAGAGTTGAGACTAGGTGAATTTGGAGGGACAGTGTTATTCAGGGGATAGGATTAGACCAGTGCAGTGTGGCCTTCTGGCTTCCCAGCCTCTGAATCTGCTGTATGCTTTTCAAGGTCATTGCTCAAACAATTCCAAGCAGTTGGCAAATAGAGACTGGGACTGTTTGCCAGTCAAATCTAGTTCAAGTATTCTTTGAGTCAATACCCAGCCATTGTGTTACTTACTTGTTCTTCTAATCTTCCAGATCCCACATAAAACCTATATATTTTTGCTCTGCCCTCCTCCGCTTACATGTCAATGACCACATGTCTGCTATTTCTGGATCTCCTTGAAAATCCAAGCCAAGGTTTCTATTGATACCAGGTTTGTCTCACACCCTTATGCCTTCCTGTAGGAGATATTGCCCCTTTTGTGTTTGCCTTCATACCCTGCGAGCATGACCCCAGGCTTGGGATCTGGTGCCTAATAATAAAAAAGTGGTGAGCAGTGGGTAGGAAAACCAGGGGACTCTAGGCTCTTTCAGAGCTTTTCTCCCTGCCTGTCTGACAGGTCATTTGTACATGTCTTCTGCTGAAAATAGAGTGACACAGGGAATTCCTGGTCCAAGTGAACACGAGTTTGTCTCCAGTGGGGACTGACACCAGTGTTTCAGAAGTGAGGTCATGCAATCCAAAGCAGAGAGCTGTTGGATGGTTTGTTCAGCCCTTTCTTCCCTCTGTACTGGGAAAAATCCCAACCGTTCATAACTAAGCAATGGCTTAAACCTTCAGTCCTTGTCATCCCAGTCGTCCTGTGGCAATAAGTCCTACTGTCCCATGAAAACAAAACATTAATTTCCTGTCATTAAGATGGAATTTGTCACTTTTCTGTTTCCCTGGCTGAGCCTTCCCTTATTGTCAGAAAGGGAGACAGATTGTCTCTTTTTAAATTTGTCTCTCCTTTTTAAAGCACTGCTTTAATTCACCTCTTTTTGACAAGCTGCCCTCTTCACTTTCTTTCTGCATGACCTCTGTAAGAGCCAGGTGTTCTCAGTGTTTTTGAACTTGATACTCTGGTTAGGTATCTTATGTTGGAAATCTAGGCCACAACTCTACTGTTCAAACCATCTAAATGTAATGTAAACCTATTTATTGTCAAATTTATATTTCAGACAAATTTAGTTCCTCTGTCCTGGTACCTAGAGAAGAAGAATGGACTCTATGTTGCATACATCTACAAAAGTAGGTGCATAGATCCTAGTGATGAGGGATTATTTACACTTTGGCCACTTAAGGTTGGATACCACATTTCTTAACAAGTCAATGGAAAGTAGTGTTTCATTTTCTTTAGATAACTCTGGGTGGGATGAATTGCTTCCAGAGGTGCTCAGAAGAAGGTTGATGTGTAATTGCTGAATTGGGAGAGGAAAAAACCTACCCTATAGGCACTCTGGCACTGGTGAAAGGGTTAAGTACATGACCATCTCTTGGCCATTTCTGAGATTTTCCTGGTTCATGGGGGTTGTTTGAGATGATCCTTAAAGGTATGTGAAACACCTGGCATAAAGCTCTACCAGAACCAAAAGTAAGGAAAAAAGTCAATAAAGTAGTTTAAAATGTGTCTTTGATACTTGTTGCTTAATTATCACTGGAGCTGTTTATCAGCTCTGGAGAAAGGCAGAATAGGCTGTTGGGATCAGTCAGCTGTGTATCCTCTCACTGTCCCAAGCTACGGTCATGGCCCCTGAATCCATTGTCACATGCTTTCCTCTGTCCTGAACACACTGACAAATTGTCCAAATTGTAACCCTCTAAAGAATGGCCAACTGCCGGATCTTCTTTCAGGGAAAACAAAAACAAACTCTGGCTTTTTTGTTTTATTATAATCAGTCTCCCTTTTTAGTCATTACAGCATCTAGTCACATGGAACATGAACCGTTTAAGAGAGCTTGAGGAGAGGGGGAGCATGAGAGAGAGGAGGGGAGCTTAGACAAAAAGGTTCCTTGCTGGGGACAGGAAAGCTCCACAACAAGGCAATGGAACAAGGAACTTTGCCTCAAGGTCAAGGTTTCAAATGCATCCATCAGTTAGAGGTTTTAGGAGGCTTTCCCTTAGACTGAGAAGAATAAGTGATGAATGGTATGTCCCTTTATAATCCAGGTGGGTCCAGTCTCTACATCTTGGTCCAATCACCTACAAGGAGATACTGGAATACAGGTGTGGGTAGATAAAACCCCCAATTTTGCCATTTCTTGGTGATTTGTCTGCAGTGACCAACAGAGATTTTAACACTGGTTGTGAGAAGAGGGGATGGGGAAGAGCATACAGATCTCAGAGCAAACTCCAGACTTAATTGGTGCCTGGAAATTTCCTTTCTTCCATACTTCCACAATGTAAAGAATTATTTTCATTACCCTTATACATAATCCTAGGGTCAAAATCTGTCTTTCTTCACACAAGTCAGCTTTCCTGGAATGTCCTTGGAATTTTGCACATTCCTCTTAAAGGCTGAGCAAGCTTTCCAACCATGCTGGACTTAAAGGGTTCCTAAGGATGGAAGACCCTGTCCAGAACTGGATGGGCATGTGTGAGAGATGAGTCTGGGGTAGCTACTGACATTTGTAACGTGACCTTCGGAAAGAATGAGATCTGATGAAAACATTGTCATGTCTACTTAGTGAAACTCTCTGAGAAAGAAGAAGCTCATTTTGATGCCTCTTATTTGAAAGTCAGTCTTCTGCCTGTGGCTATATGTTTAAAATCTCCCTTGTTCTAGCTGTCCTGGGTCCTGCTAGGATAGGGTTAATGTTCTTCACAGGAAGTTGGGAGGAGCCACATCCAGGCAATGGGGTATTTGATACCATGCAACACCATGCTGACTATATAAAAGAGGTGAGGGGCTGGCATGGGTGGGCATGGCAACTTTCTGGCTTTGTGGCTATTGGTGTATGTGGCAAAAATTGGCAACACTGAGTGAGCTGTTTGCAGTTTATTTCAGTCTCTTTATCTTTGGTTTCTTCTTTATTATTATTATTACTATTATTATTATTATTATTCCTGTTGTTCCTTCATTCTTTGTGTTGTTCTACAAACTCTCCTTATCTCAGCCCTCAGGGTTTTGCAGTTTGCTCCCAGTTTCTCCTTTCTATCCCACAGGGGGGGAAGGAGTGAGGGAAGTCATGAGCTGCTGCCAGCTGAACCTAAACCATGACACTAGCATTCATCTTGAGCCTGGTAACTTTACAGTAGTCCCCTGGAGCTGAAAGATAACTTCCATTTCCTTTAGCAGGGTCCCAAACCGATGCAAATCACTACATGAAGCCGAAGTCTTCCACCAATCCAGCACAGGACTTCACTTGAACAATGCCTCTGGTCTCTTATCTGTGAGCCAAGGAGCTCATACTTGGCCATATTTAGTAGCTACCAGGAAGGCATAACATGTGTTTTCTCTCTTTATAAACTCTCATTTGGTCTCTGTGTCTGACAAATGTTTGTGAAGCTTCCTCAGGCCTGATCAGCCATGCTGGTGTGCAGGCAAGATCCAATTGTGCCCTGTTAGGGATGGAGACTACCTGGAGCATCTCAATCCTTCTCTCTGTTGACATATTCGAAAAACTCTTTCTGACCATGTATGTAGGAAACAAATTTGCCCCAGCACTTGAGAAGTCATACAATCAGGACACTAGGGCAGTGATGGTTACTTCCCATAATTCCTTTCAGGCTGATGATCTGGAAGACATCCCTCACACCAGTTTATCTGGCCCCGTGCTTAGCATGGGATGTAATATTTCATACTCGTTTGGGCTGGGACCAGGGATATCATCCTGTGGCTCCAAATGATGGTAAACCCACCCTGTCCCTTGGGGTGCAGCTCCCCCTGCACTACATTACTCTTCTGTGCAGAAACATGCCATATATTTCCTTTGTGGGCTTTGCTGATTTCCAAATGGCAGCCTGTGGAGTCTCTCATGCTTCTGGCTGCTAGATCAAAGATCCATTTTATATCAGATTTTTTCACTCTATGAGTCCCCTAATCACTTATTAACCTGTTAGCCCATATGCCATCTCTCCTTTCCTCTTTCACTGGTAAGCATGTTTGCCAGGCAATAAATCTTTCTGGTATTTCTTCTTTGTGCTTTCTCCAAGTTTTGTTTTTAAAGTGCCAGCTCCAGGACCTGACACAGAATTTTATTCTCACACTTTTGCCAGAGGTTGCTTTCACAAACTCATTAGTAAATACATTTCCCTTCTATTTATTTCTGCCAGTTCTGGGTAACAAAACGGAGAGGGAGAAGGAAAGCAATAAGGTGCAATGTTATTTCTTTTAACCGTGTGATCCTAACATGGAAGAATCTCTCATGGTTTTCTGGACACCACTCGGTGACTCTTAGTGTGAAAGCGAGTGATGATTACTGTCTTATCTTTATGAGAAATACAGCAGATGTTCAGAAAGAAGCTGGTTTTGAAAAGACTCATCATCAGTCCCATCTGTTTCTCCCATCCTGGCCAAAAGGAAGGTAACTACAACATGCCCTCCCTCGCACATTCATATGACATGACCATACTGAGCAAGGCTGATCTGAAACGCCACCCTCCCAGTTCCCCTGCTGTGTTTTTCATTGTGGGATACCTCTTCCAGCCACTGAGAACTAGGGAAAGGCTCCACTGATGCCTCTGCTTGGACATACCATACCCTGGTCAGAGATGCACTTGTCAAACCTCTCCGTAGGCGCGTGCTCACTCCAGCTCTGGTGACTGGCACAAGGCCACTGTGATAGACTAACCCTGTGTCTCCTCTAGTCCACTAGGAGAACTCTTCTGAAAGGAGTTCACCAGAGTTTTTAAAGAGAAGATGTTAAAGAATCCTCAGCAATCTTGTAAGGTCAGGCTAGGCCAAGGACAGCAGTGAAGTCTCACACATGGTAGGGAGAAGACTGAGTGCTTTGGAATATTTTTTTTTTTACTTAAAAAGAGACTTGGAAACGTTTCTAGCAGTCTGTATTTCTCTCTGTCTCTCATGTGCATACATATCTATATGTATATATATGCATTTGAAAAATGCAACCCACAACTTTTGGTTTGAATTTGATCTAACAGTATCCCTTTAACATGAAACTCTGAAGCCGTAATTGATACCCCAGTTGGACAATATCACAGATTACTTCCTGTCTGTGTTTTGACTGTCCTGGTCGAACAGCTTCCAAACCTAACACAGTCAATTAAGAGAAACAAACCTCAGCTACTATTATTCCAGTTACTCATTCTACCAAAATAATAAAAAATAATGAAACCACAGCCTGCCTCAAACAGTAAAGAGCTCTTAAAAGCCCTTCCTAAGCTGAGCCTTGATATATCTCACATAGCTTAGAGAAAAAATATAAAGTTGGTAGGTTAGAGGGAGGAATTACCAGTGATGTTCCTTGGCTGGGCTTGTGTCCATGCTGTTCATAAAGTGCTGCCTTGAGCACAGATGTGACCACCAGGAACTCCCTGTCCCACCTAGGACTAACCACCCAGCTGCAGCATGCCTGGCCATGCGCCTGCTCTGCTGCACTACCACCGGCACCCGGGCAGGCAGGAAGCCAGGTGTGGGTGGGAAGCCAGGTGTGGGTGGGCGGCTGTCTGTGCGGCCCCATTGTCTGCACTGGTGACAGCAGACCTTGTCTTCAGGGGGAGCAGGCAGCTGCTCTCCAAGGATGCCTATGGACTTCAGATCACAACTCTCAATGTGGGTAAACATGGCGAGTACAAACCCCAGCAAATACTTGACAGCCGTGGTGCCAAAATTGAGCCAGGTGATATTTTTCATCTAATGCTTTCTGTATCAGGAGGAATACTACTGGTTTAGTAGTACTAACATGTTTTATGAATTTAAGCATGAGGAGGAATTTTTTCACTGTGAGGGTGACAGAACACTGGAACAGGCTGCCCAGGGGAGTTGTGGAGTTTCCCTCTCTGTAGATATTCAAAATCTGCCTGGACACGGTCCTGTGTGATCTGGTATAGGCAATCCTGCTCTGGCAGGGGGGTTGGACTGGATGATCTTTTGAGGTCCCTTCCAGCCCCTGACATTCTATGATTCAATGATTCTCGCCTTTTTTCCCTGACCAGTTCACTCAGGCAGGGAAAGAGCACCAAATATTAATGCTAGAGCTGCTTCCCACACAATCGCTTCATTCTAATAGATTGGGAAAGAAATACTTTCCATTATTTCCCTTGGAAATAGGTCTTCATTGAAAAATAAATTAGTTAATGTACCTTTCTGTGTTTAAAAATGTCTTTAAAGATGGCTAACACTGAATTTAAAATGGTAGTATAAAAGTGCCAAATTATTTTAATTTTTATTTGGTAAAAACTTTTCTTAAAATTTCAATTAAACAGAAAAGGAGCACTCACCCCTCTCTCTCTCTCTCTCTCTCTTTTTTTTTTCATTTTATTTTATCAATATAAAGAAAAGGCAAGACAACAGAAAGGGGAAAATCAAGCACAATCTAAATCTCCTCATAGTGGAGCCTGTCTATGAGGCTTCCAATGGGATTTTTGAGTGATGTGGCTTTCCTCAACTCCCTTTGGCATGTTTGCTTTCTCAGTCTGGGACAAGTCTCCTCTTGTCACCTGAGCACAAGTGTTTACCCAAACTGCTCAAGAGCTGCACACAGTCATTCCTTATTCTAGTTCTGTTTGAAAGACTAAGTACAAGAAATGAAAGTATCAAGGAACCAAAGAGACTTTGGAACATGGATACAAAATTGATCAGTTTCGTTAGATCTACCCCAGCAATTTCACAGACTAATTCCTATTTTCAAGACAGATACAAACCCTAATGCCTTCCAGTGAAATATTAATATTTTTCCTCTCTTCAAATTCAGACTTAGATTTCTAAACTGCTCACAAGACTGTCTTGAGAATCTTGCTTACTGTGACATGGAGATCCAGATTTTGTTCTGTAAAGAGCATCTCTGTGGATCAAGAGAGGAAAATGATGCCAACCAAAGGGATTTTTTTTGGCTCAGTGTGGTTGGGTAGAAAGGGCTGCTCCACTCTGTTGCTTGACTGTGATTTCAACATCAGGCAAAGGTCAACAACTATCTTAAACTGCAGCATCTTTTAGTGCATGGCATCTCAAGGCACACCCAAACAAACATTAGTTAAATTCTTGTACAGTTTTGCACTTGCCCCACAAAGGCAGCCCTAAGACATCTAGATGAGGAACTCCTAGCCACTGTTTCATACAGTATATATCAGATTCCTTTGGGTTCATCTTCCTTTCTCTGAGGAGAGGTTCCTCTCAGGAGCCAGGTCATAATCACTTATATTCTGATGACATTGACTTCTGGTGAAATGTTCATGTAGTGATGTTACAGGTGGTAGAACTGGACCTCAAGAACTCAAAAGTGGGGAAAACTCTCAGGGATTGTTGAGCTTGCAATCTCTCATGGGAACGATCAATGGTGACCAAGCAGGAGGAACCTCAGGGCAGCAGAATGAAAGGGGAAAATGTTTTCTGCTCTCATAATCTTAAGGCAGGGAGGAAGGGCAGTTGGGGAAAATTAAATAAAATAAACAGGCATTACACAAAGTACAGTAAGAAGAGGGTTGAAAGAAGGTAAGATGGATAATTAAGCAATAAGACACGACAGGCTGTGTACTTCTGGGTGATTATTGCATGCCTGCTATGATGTTCTTTAGGAGCAAACTTTTGCTGCACAAGAACTAGAATCACCCCCCAGGGACAGGCTGGCAGGAGGGTCTAATTGCTGTTATTACAAAATTAATTTTGAAATGAAAATAATAATAATAATAGGAAGAAAAAGGGACAGCCTCCCTCTGCACCATGTTGTTTGTTAGAACGTGTTATGGGAAAAAAGATGACTTCACCCACATTTGATCCTTGGAGGGAGGGCAGTGACATCACTGCCAGCCAATCCACAGCTGCATCCTTGTGGTGGCTTCTCTTCTTTTTGTCTTTCTCATTCCTTGGCCTAGGTTGCCTGCCTTCAGGTCAATGTGCCCAATTAACTTCTCTTTGTGTAAAGAACTACTGTCTTTTATCCCTTTATGAAAAATCCTTTTGCTTGCTACCTTATTGTATTTCCCTATTTTGGTCAAAACAAAAAAAAAAAAAAAAAAAACCCAAAACCCTTTTTGAGATATGTAAAGTGATGCACACCATGCCTGGAGTCCAGAAGCATGATATTCCTTTGGGATTTCTTCTACAGAAATCCGTAAGAGGGAATGGCCTCAAGTTAAAACAGGGTAGATGTAGACTAGACATTAGGAAATTTTTTTTCACAGAAATAGTGGTCAGACATTGGAATGGGCTACCCAGGGAGGTGGTTGAGTCACCATCTCTGGATGCATTTAAAGGTCATTTAGATGTGGTCCTTGGGCATATGGTTTAGGGGTGAACTTTGTACAG
Source organism: Ramphastos sulfuratus (assembly GCA_013399055.1). Lineage (NCBI taxonomy): Eukaryota > Metazoa > Chordata > Aves > Piciformes > Ramphastidae > Ramphastos > Ramphastos sulfuratus. The sequence continues at coordinate 304,248 of WBNM01004246.1, read as the reverse complement.
TTATCAGTTGGACTTGATTGATCCTGAGGGTCTTTTCCAACCTGACTGTTTCTGTGATTCTCTGCTTCTGATTTTTCCTTTCTGCTCTGCTACCTCCCAGCTCCTATCTAACCATCTCCTTCAGTGAACCTGTAACCCCTGTTTCATATGGGTTCCATATTATATCTGCATTGACTGGGAAAGAAGATCATACACCAGAAGAGAAGGACTTCTCTTCTTTGACTGTGTGACAGTGGATGACAACAAAACAGTTATTCATGTAGATACTCCTAGCTTACATGGAGTTTTGTCAGCACTGAGGAGCATTTTTTAAGATACAGAAATTCCCTATTTAAATTTGTTTGCCTGGGAAATGTTTTGTATGAAGTATTTTATGTTTTTGGCACCGAATCTCCCATTTCTATGTTTCTGACCTAAATGCCTTCAGGAATTCTTATTCTAGAGAAATTCAGTAACGCCATTAAAAAAAAAAAATCAACTTTGCAAAGAAAAAGAGACTCAGAGATTTCCTTGGGAATGGAATTCCTCTTCTTCCTAGTTCTGGTTGGTTTTAGTTAATTCTCAAGTAATCTGCTGCGCTAACAAAGACTTGTGGTCAGATAATGACTCAAGAACATCCAATTACCTTAGATATAAGTATCTAAGCAGCTCTAGATTTAGTTTTTACAGGCCTCAAATTTTGCCTTAAAGGCAAAAATGGTCCAAGCAAAGCAAATAGGCTCCCTCAAACTGCTCTCCAGCCTTCACTGTCATTCATCCTAGCTGAGACTCCAGTATCTTCTGGGAAGCTCTATATCGTTATCTGCTGAGTGGTGATGATATCAAGACCCTGCTTTTGATAGCTGCTGTACAAAATGGGAGACAAGCTAAGACTAGCTAAAATAGAGGTCAGCAAGAAAAGAAGATGTACAGAGAACTGAAATGGCATACCCATGTTCAGACCAGAAATAGTAGCAAGATCAGGATTGGATTTCAGGACTTCTGAAACTCAACCCAGAACTGTGCCGTTAGGGGATATTTTGTTTTGTTGTCAGGGGACATGAGGGAGGAAAAATCCAGCTTACCCCTTTCCCCAAAATCAATCATGTTCATGTGAATTACATTTAGTGAGTGGAGAAATTGTTCAGGAGAACTGTGTTTTCAAAAATGATTCTTTGCTTACTAAAAACCCCAACAATCCAACACAAAAAGTAATTTAAGCTCCGTAGCTTCATCATACTCTCTGCATTAGGAGATGAGATGTTTTTCGCACACCACTGCATAGTACCAATATCTTATCAAAAGGGTGAACCTTTGACTTTTGACATCAAAGCCTGGGGTCCATAATTAGAATTAAGGAATGACCTGAAATACTTCCTATCCTTAGGTCACCCAACCAGTGTAATTGGAACATGACATTACATAGATGCTCCGTATGTATATCTCTATAAATAAATAAATAAATAAATAAATAAATAAATTTATATGCACACACTCATATACATATACTGCTGTAGAAGACAAGGAAAATGCATCTCAGGAGAGAAAGAGTTAAATGAACCACCAGTAGGTGAAGGCAAAGTTGCTTATGTAGACATTTTCTTGTAAAGATTTGGTCTCTGTGCATTAAGCACATGCAGAGACTCGCTGTATCCAGGTTGACAGCTCTGGTGTTACACATCTGTGGGGAAAGGTTAAACAGCATTATGGCACCAATTGGAAAGACCTAAAAGATGGAATAGTACCTTCTTAGCCTCCCACATATTCTAAGATAAACTGAAGCGGGAAATTCCACAGGGCTAATAAACAAATTTCTACCTTGTGGACAGCGCTAATCCATCATGTTAGAAAGCTGGGATTGTGGACTAATATTCCAAATCTGAATGGAGGAAAGAAAAATAGGCAACCAATATATCAAACAAGGTGATTCTTTTCCATTTTTGTGGTTGTGAAGAAATTCCCTTGACCCTCTCCACACGGGCCATCCAAAGGAGCCAGAGGCAGCAGCTCTAAATGAAATAAAAATCCAGAAAAAAACGTGGCTGTATCAAAGATGAAAGGGAAAGAGAAGATAAGTTTTCCAAACACTGTCTGAGGTAATTACAGAAATGAGTGCAGGCAGATGATATTTGTCACCCTCTGTTGAATGCAGCTCCACAGACATTAAATGCAAAGAGTTTCTTTCTAGTGGGACAGGATCACCCACCCACCAAAACATTGACATTCCACTTTCTGGTGTCAATTCCCTGCTCTATCCTAGACTGTGCTGAGTGACCCTGTGCATCTGCCAAGGCCAGCGCTACAAAGTGGTGATATGGCCATCAATGTGCTCAGCTTATGGCCAAGGTCTTTTTCTCTTCTTTGGTCATCAGTCTCCCCCTCACCATGCCTAGCTTCACCTGCATCCTTTAGAAAGCTCTTGATCCTGGGTTAAGGAATCTTCTCAGGGCAGGTTTGAAGTTTGACAATGGCATATGTCAGATGAGCTTGATTTTGAACAGCTTCAGACCTGCTGGATCTGCAGGGGTCATGGCTTACTATCTTAATGAGAAGGTCCTGCTCAGTGCTGTGCAGGAGGAAGCTTTAAAGGGAGCTGAGTGGAAGGAAAGTGAAATGGCTTACTAGGAAGGCTGTTCCTCACAGAAGAGCATGGTAACACTGTGAATTCCAATGCCATTTTTATTTTCATTGTCTTCTGTTGTAAAATAATTTGCATCTCAGGGCACACTAATCAAGTTCAGGTATCCAAATGAAGTTCTAAGTGTAAGCCCTTATCCTTCTTTCCTAGAACCCTTGCCTTCAGGCAGCTGGATAGGGGAATGAGAAAATCCAGAAACCAAGGCTTTCAGGATGTCCATCAGAGGCTCCCTTATCTGTGGTGTTTGTGCAATAGGTGACAAACAGGTTTTCTTCATTAAATCACCTGACAGATGTGTTTATACTTGCTGGGGAAGGTGGAGCAGAGAAAAAACAGAATCAGGCCTCAAACTCGGCTTGGTGAAGAGGTGCTGGAGATGAGATGCTATGATTCAGTTGTACTTGGGCTCAGCACACAGCTGGTGCTGCCAGAGTGCTAGTGCTATTCCTGGTGCACTGGGCATCATAATGCCAGCAAACCTTGGCTGGAAAGCAGAGATTAGGCAAACATTACAGGAGAGGACTCTGGGCTTGTCTTTTCACAGAAACCTGGCAAAAGAGACCTGAACTCAGAGGCATCTCTTCTGGTCAGGCTTAGTAAGACCTCAGAGCAGTCACCCTCCAGAAGCTCCTTAGGAGAAAAGCAATCCAAATATCTGCAAAACAACATAATAGTCTATGGCTCATTTTAGTCCCCATGAAACAAATTCTTCTTCAAAGCAGCTTTCACTTTTTTTTTTTTTCCTCTCACCTTTTTTGGCTTCTTGTGCTGTTGCTTGAATCTCGACTGAGATGTTCCTCCTACCCCATTTTTTCCCCTACACTTATAAAATTGTTTCATCTGATTTTCTGCTTTCCTTACTTCTTGAGGCTGGAAATATACTCATTATTTTTTTTACTGGGGAGGGAATTGAAAAGTAGTCCTCAAGACAGTGCAATCAAAAAAGAAAACCAATAGTAGGAAGCATCCAACCCTCCCCAGTCCCCTTCTTCCCTCCCTGCTCCCCACCTCCATCTCCTATCAAATATTTCCCATGATTTTCAGGTCAATAATGTATTTGGGAGCTTCCATACAACAATTTTTTCGTTTACTTGTTCAAGTAAATTTTTGTTGTGAGCTTTCTGTGTAGCCTGAAGCGCACAGCTATTTTTGAATTTTTCTATCTTTTTGAGGGTGAGGTAGAGTCAAGTTACCTTGTCATCAAATTCTCATTTTGGCAAGAAACGTGGTGGGGGTGAAGAAACAGAGGACTTCATAGCAATAATCACTAACCAAAACACTTCAGAGTGCCTGAACTTGTTACTGCATCTGTTCAGTTCTTCGACAATATGTCAAGCAGAAAGAAAACAGCTTAATTTTTCACAAGCCCAGTTGCTTTCTGAAGTTAACAACAACACAGCAACTTGTTTGAACTAGTAGATGGAGGGAACATGCTATTAATACCAGAGTCACAGCACCCCATTCCCCACAACCCACCAGATGTCTGAATTTAAACTGTCACCTCATGTATCACATCAGTTTCTATGGGCAAAATCTAGGTCTGTGTTCCAAATGCCCTAGAGGCACTGAGCTGTTCTTGCAAGGTCTTTGATATGGTCTGTGAGTAATATGGTTGTAAAAAGCCGCATGTATTTATGGTGCATTATTATTAATACAGCTCCTGTTTCCATCATTGTTTTGCTGTTATTTATGCATTATTTCCTCTCGGGCAACTAGATTGCTCTGGGGATTGATGCATCATACAAATCCTTTCACTTTTCTGTCAGCCCAGTTTAGTATCCTGCCTGCTCCTCATCCCGCCTTGATGCTTGATTGTATGGCATCGCTGTGTGCTCACATCAAACATCAAATTTTCTCAGAAAAGAGAGAGAGATGTTGGGAAAACTCTGTAGGAAACAAAAATAAAGCCATTTCCCCTGGAATTTTGTTGTGGCGATTTTTGAACGCCTCGCCCTCTATATCCTCAAAAAAACCCCAAAACCCAAAAAACCCCAAAAACCCTAACAAACAAAAAAAGGCTGAAAACTTGCAAGTGCTTAGACCAAAATTGGTCTTCATCAAGAAGCCAAAATTCCTGTGGAAAGAAGACACTTTCCAAGAAAATGTACATTTAATTGAAACTGCAGTTTCTCAACAAAGCCAGAGCTGATGATGGTTGTGCCAAAGCTGGGAGACACTGCTGGGCAATACCACCTCTTCCTGCTCAGGGATTGTCCTGAGCCACTTGACCTGATCCATGGGTCTTGCATGGTGAGAAAAAAAAGTCAAAAGCTTTGCTCACTCTAACCATCGATTAATAAGAGGCTGTCCTGTGTATAGGGAAGAAACAGCTGGGAAGAAATTAGAGAGTCAGTAGAGCTTATGGGTAGCAGAGAAACTGAAGAGAGGCAGGAAGCCACAATGAAGAAAAAGGGTTTATGAGGAGGGAAACAAACTTACACAGTGACCCAGGTCTGCTCAAGTTCATCTAATATTTTGGATCACAGTAACCTCCTAAATAGATCTTTTGTTCTCATGGGGTGCAGCTCCCCTAGGACCTCATTTCAGTTCAAGGAGCCTTTCCTCCAACACAGCTGAGAGCCTGAGGAAAGGCAAAGCCATTGGCTAGGATGCCAGAGACCTGATGCAGGCGCATACCTGTGCATGAGGGTCAGTGCCACTCCCAGATATGTTGTGCATTTCTTCATTCTTGCTTTTATTTTTTTTTTTTAATATTTTTTCTTCCCCTGAGATCTAAAATGAAGAAATCATGCAGATGGAAAACATCTGCCTGTTCTTTGTGCATGGAAAAAACATAACACATGGCAGGCATGATAAATAATAATAAATAATGATGATGGTGAAAACATTTTGAGAGGCGCAATGGTTTGATTTGTCTGGAGCAAGCATCACACACTCTCTGTCCAGGCTGAGAAAGATAAATAGGCTGCTGCGGTTTGAAATTCCGCAAATGGCAACAAAATTTTGAGGCATTTAGGAAGACCAGATGCTAAACATGGCTTGGTTTTCCATGAGTTTGCTCATTAGTGCCTAGTGAGAGGCTGTTCAGGTGTGCAAAAGGAGCCTGACCCCTCCTGAGTGCAGGTCTATTTATGTGTAAGCCACTAATCACTGTCTCTCCTAAAACTAATATGCCTAGGTCAAAGAATGACATAGTCTCCCAATGACATAATACCTCTCCTTTCTATCTCGTTACTTTACAGGGTTATGAAGTCAAGTCCATGGGACAAGTAATCTATTTGCCTTCCTAAGGTTATCACAAAACCAGTGTAGCTTTACACTCAGAAGACATAATTCTTAGAGCCTTCCAAACATGCGTGCAGAAATCAGCTCTAATTGCATCCCCACGGTTTTCACCTAGACCTTCATCAGGGTGCACCTAAAAGCTTCTCCCAGGGTTTGGGTTGTGTTTGGTCATCTCAAACTGTAGGTAATGACATTGTAAATTCTGGTGAGTGAGTGAGTGTTATCTGATGGAGAGGGACAAAGGGGATTATTTAATGAGTCTTCAGGTCTCAGGTGACTCTCCAGACTGCAGGTGTTTTACTTAATGCCTGCCAGCAGGCTGGTGCTCTCCCTGCCTTTGTAAGTAAGTAGGCCCGAGTGACACCTGATTTTGAAAACATTTGAATCTGTGAGATGTCTGCAGAGTAGACAGGTATGGTGGGGAAGGAGTACTGTGCACTGTCAAATGAAAGTCTTTACGTGAGAAGTGTTCAGAAAACAGAGAAGGTGATTCCTATGCTTGTGTGCATGTAGGTTGGAACACTGGCAAAGGAAAGGTGCCAGAGCTGGGTGTATTTACATCTGACTAAACAATGTGACACCAAACATTTCAAAGGACAGCGACAGTCTTGCCCACTTCCAGACTTCAGCTGTTTATGGGAGGTACCTCTAAAGGCCTGAGATCTCAGCTCCTTGGGTAACTACCCTGTAATGTCTCAGTCAGGATGATTCACAAATGGAAATATCATTGAAAAAAGCCCAACACTAACACTCATGACAAGCCATGCTCTGTGTGTGTGTCTCTGTGTGCACTTTGCCAACATGTTTATGTGAGCACTCAGAGTGTAAACACAGTAACATTTATTTTTTCTTTGGTGTGTGTCTGCTGGAATGATTGAAGCTTAAGACTAAAGAAAAAAAAATGGAATTGGAGCTGAGCAACAGGAGAATGATGATGCAATGATATTGCAGCAGCAAAAGCAAAACGATCTGCTAAAAATACACCAGAGGGATCTAAATATTTCCATAAACAGATGGAGGTCAGAGCCCAAATGGAAGAAAAAAATGCAAGTAAAGGAAATTGTATTTGACAGCCATAAGGGTCTTATAGTTCTTCTGTGTCTTTTATCCCAAAAGGGTTTTTTACAGATGCTTGCATTGGGCAAAGAGGACTCTGATCCCACAATGCTTTACTTACATGAGTAACCCTAATGTATATTTCTAGATTCAAAGGGGCCAATGGAACTGCCATGTGAACAATACCTTGTACGAGTTCTTTTAGAGGAGGCATCTGGCAGTGCTTTATAGTGAAGGCTGCAGAGCAGTTTCCATGCTAAATCTCTCTTTTATTCATTCTCATTTTTTTCTTCCTGTTTCAGAGCATTTACATTTTCAGCTGAAGTTTTCCAAATGGAGTCCTTGCCCGAATGTGAATTTTATTGGAATGCAGGAGAAAGAACAGATTTAGCCTGGCTGGAAAAATGTATTTGCTTTAAACAAAAAAGTCCAATCCTCTTCCTGCCTCTTTCTTGTCCCTTTATCTAAACAAGCAACAAAGTGCCTGAGTTGTCCTACGATAAGTTGAGGATAGTGAGATTTGGTGAGATTTCAAAATCAAAACCCCTTAGAAATATTTCAAATATGTAGGTACCTGAAATCCTGAATATATTCTGCAGGGATGAAATTCAGCTGCTAGGGAAAGGCTATCAGAGTTCTGCATGCGCTCTTTTGAAGCGAGATGCCTATGCCTTGCTTTGATCTTGCCCAAGTTCCCCCAACTATGAGTGGGAATCAGACTTTCTAATTGGGAACCAAAACTGGGGGTGATACCAGCTGTATAATTTCCTTTGGCCCTGATGCACCACCTTACCTTGGGATAGATTTTAGGTAGGATTAAGAAGCAGCATCATAAACCCCTTTCCTGGCTGGAAGATGCAATTTCCCTATTTGAACCTAATACAATGACTGAGAGGACCTCAGCTTGGATCTTGAGCTGCTGCAGCTCATCTTCCCAGCAAGGATGAAGCCTTGTGAATCCGCAGCAGGGTTCATTCTGAGTAAAGGTAAATGCAAGTACATTTGAAAACTTCTGCATGAATATTTCCTTCTTAACAAAGCAAAGTAGTTCCCTTTCATGAAATCAGAAGTTTCTTTGGGTTATTTTTGTTTGATTGTTCTATTTCCAGCTCCCAGGCTTGTCTAATAATCAGTCTAGAAGGCAAGGGGTAAAATGTTGTTTCAAGATGTCAAAAAACCCCCAAACCAAAAGTACTGAAATGACCTATTTTGAGAATGCTTGGCTTTAAAGTTCCACATTTCATATTGTTCTTTCTAAACAAGTGTCTGTCCAAACCAACATATTTCTAGGAAAATGTATTTAGTTTAAATTAAGTTTTTAACAGGAAAATATATTCTTGGAAAAAACGTGTCCTGATCTCTTCTTCAGACAAACAAGAGTGACCGTTTTATACAGCATTAGGAAGGACAAGATGTCCTATCCAGCCTGGATGCCTGGATCCTTCCAGACAGCTTGTAAATATGGTATTGCACAGTTTAATCTTTGCTTTGTACATTGCGATGTTCTTGGTGCATTTTATGAGTGTCCTAAGATAAAGGAGCTAGACAAGAAGATGCACCAGGTCCCTTCCAGTCTAAATGACTATGCCATTCTAAGCATTCTATACACAACACACAGCAAACCTACTCAACTCTGTTTATGCTATTGTGATTTAGCTGTATTCATGATGATGAAAACGAAGCACCTGTAATTATACACTCCAAAGTGAAGCTGAGATTACCAGGTATGATGCTTGATTGCAAGACACCCTTATTAAAGGACCTGGAGTGCTGTTTTAAAATGAAGACTGATCAGTATGGTGCTCTTTGAAGATACTGGAGGATCTGCAGTTTCTTTTGTCACTTCTGATGTTACTGTCTAATGTTAAACTGGACATTTCTGCTTAGCTGCCCTGGAAATACCAGATGCAAAAAATTTAACTTCTTTAGTCTTGCTTCTTAAAAGTTAAAAAAAAATAAAATTTCCAGAATGTGTCCTTGCCAAAATAAAAACTGTTTGCAGACTATAAACATGTCTCATGTCCTGTCCAAAGGCAGGAGAGATTTTCTTCCACAGCTCTTGACAATGATAGGAGTGGTCAGACCTCCTGTGTTTTCCAAACCAAGTACTTCTGAGCCTCTGCTTGACATTTTAGCATTTTATGGCTGAAAACCATTTTCACTTCACCTGTTCTACACTCTGGATGCCTTGTCTCCATCTGGTGATATGCACCATGTCATTGCTGTAACTTCAGGCAGTACAAAACAGCATTAGGAAAGAAGCTATATGAAAACACAACAAGAACGGGTTGGTGATGCCCTAAAGCTTTGTGTTGGGAAAGCCCTAGTTTGCTGCAGACAGCTCCTTTCCCTTCGTTATGTACTGAGGTAAACTCCTAGCTTGGGCTTGGCTCACTCTGCCTTGTGAAGAGTCACTGCTGGTGTTGATTTATTTAGCGGTTGAGTGGTAGGTTTTGGAAGAGGCAAAAGGAAGCTCTCCCTTCCTGTTCACACACAGCTGTTCTCCTCAGAGACCCATCTGGATCCGCTGGAGGACCACTGGCCTCTTTGCCAGAGCTCTGTCACAGGCAGTGTTTACAGCTGTCCTGCATGGACAACCGGTGTGTGGTCTGAAGCTATCGATGGAGAAGCGAGACAAGTGCATTCCGTGGGATTTATTCTCTCTGCATCTTCTGAAGCTCCATGGACTGAGCTGTCATGAACCCCTCAGACCTGGCCAAGGCAGGATAATACAGGACTGACTGTGCAGAGCTACCAATTCTCCTCGCAGGAGCTGTCATATTGCACACAAGCTGTATCTGTCAGGAAAGACTGCAAAGCCAGCCTTTGCCTTTGGAAGCAGCCGGCTCCTGTGGTATTCAGAGCCACATGAAAAAAAAATCTCTGGCAGAGGAGAAGCTGTGTGCATAGGCGAGGTTTCCATCTGTGTGCCTGGAGAGGTATGGTGAGGGTTACATGAGCTTCAGGAGTATGCCTTTTTTAAGGAATCTGCCAAGAAGTAAAGGGCTCTGAAAAGTTCAAGTCTTGAAAACACAAGAACAAAATAAATGTATCGTCAAAGCTTCATGATCTGTGCAGATCAGGAAAGGCTGGAAGCAAAGAATTCAGCTGTGATAGTGCAGTGGAGGAGTACTACCCTCACTCCAAATGGCAAAACCACCTCTTGGTCCACTCCGGAGGTTACAAATCCTCCAAAAGATTCAAAGCTCTTTGTATACAGAATTGTCCAAACTTTGCTATTAACAGTGTTTAGGGAACATGCAGCAAATGGATGCCATTTTTATACTGGTAGTGGTGGCATTGCCGCACAGGTGGATTCAAAGCCTCCCAGAAGAGCATAAACCCCTGTAAACTCTACAGATCAGTGAAGCCAGCCTTCCATAACAGGCAGCAGCTTGTCCCCAGTAACTTCTGCAGCTCGCTACCTCAGGTACTGCTTGCTCTCACCAAAGTGGATAGGTGTGGTCTCAGCAAAGTGGGTAGTCATGCATTATAAGCCATCCCCAAATTACTGATTTCACTGGGGCTTTCTGCCTAACGCTGAAATTTGGACACATTGCAAGGACTCTGCTGTCCCTGTGATTGAGTTTTCATCTTCTCTCTGTGTGTTTTGGACCAAAAGGAGTCTTGTATGATGAAACCTGAATAGCTAGGTAGAGGATTCTGGTTTCCTGGATTGTTGCACTATCAGGACCTGGGACAACTGCAAAAGATCATCGCTGCTCTCAAAGTCCTTCAATGAACTTCACCCTGCTTGACTTTATTTCCAGTAAAGGACCGTTGAGTCCTTTAGTGCAATAGTAGATTTAAGGATAAATGAGGGTGAACTCAGGCTTCATTATCATGGAGTTGCATGAGAGAAATTTGCTTAGATCTGAACTTATTTTTGGTTTGCATTTCATACCATGTTGAAGGCACCTGAAATGCAGTGTCGGTACAAGCCTATGTGAGTCTTTATAATGGAGCTCATTGGACAGTCCTTCAAACCAAGGCAGAAGAGGTGAACTTCTAGCTCTCAAGAGACTATGCATATGGCTGCTTTGGAGGTTCATCCATGTCCAGTTTAAACCACTCAGTTTCATACAAATATGTCCCAGTTCTGCTCCGAGTTACACCCACTGACTTGACCAGAACCACATGAATGTTAACAACAAAAAAAGTAAACAAAGCAGAATTTAACCCTATTTCTTGTCCTCATAGACTTTTCAATGCATGCTAGAAATATGAAAGCCCAGAAACATGAATTCTGTCCAACAGGCAACATACTTCACCAAATGGAAAGATGGAGATTCTCCAGGATTAATAACATGGAAAAGCATGGTATTTGATGTGATAAATATTTGGAAGGCAACTTTATTGTCAGGAGTATAAAGACCCACCCGTTACTTGGAAAATCAGGACAAAGCAACAGAATATCTCACTTTAAGAAAAACATCAAGGAGAAAAAAGGAAGTTATCCAAGAACTGGAGAAACTTGACCAAGGCCTGTAGGGATTTTAAATTGCAAGGCTGTTTGTTGTTTGAACTGAGTCACACCGATGCAACAGAGAATTTGTCCTTGGCAGTAGAACTGTTAGAATGGAGAGTTAATGCTCCCTTGTGTCAACCCACCGAATCCAGGTCATCATGTCTTAATTAAAGTGTATATGCTATGAAATACCACTGAATGTCAATCCAGTTCCTTAGTGTATAGAATACTGTGTTTATTTATGAGGTTTGGCAATCGTATCTGGGAAAAAAAAAATAAGGCAAAAAAAAAAAGCTGTTCAAATATAAAGATTGTCTATTAGCTGTTTTTGGTGAGATTTCTGTCTGTGGGTCATCTTTTCACACATTAGAGAGGTGTTTTTTTTTTTTTTACTGCTTCAGGCCAGGTGCAATTCAGTCTTATTATGATGCATGCATAGAGTATGGCAGAATTTTGATTTAAAATAACCTGCCTACGATGGGTCAACTATGCAGCATGAAGTATAACAGTATTTCCACATTATCCTCTGTTGAAATGAAATCTCAGCTGTATCTCAAGGGTGTCCATCAAGTGTTTGAGAGCACAAATGCCTGAGACACGTGAAGGAAAAAGTTCTCTCCTTGTCTGTCATTCTAACTCTAGAAAAACCTCTGCACTGGGTATCTGCCCAGCCCTGGAGCAGAATTTCAGTAAAATCGGGAAATTCATCACACTCAAAATCATCCCCTGAAGGTTGCTTCACAAAGGATGGACAAAGCAACAACTACACTGGTTGTATATATAATATTGCATATATCTATGGAATAACAACTCTAATGATCCAGCCAAGAAAAACAGCAGAGCAAGTCAAATTGGTAAAGATGGGTTAGATAGAGAAATTGCCAAACAAAACAAGGTTTCATTATGACTAAACACTGTCCTCTGCCTTTAATTGTCTCTTGCAGGGAATTTCCTAGAAGAAGGCCAGCATAAGTGGTCCTGCCTAGCTCCATGGTTCTCTAAAGTTAACCCTTCCCTGCACCATGGGATTGCATTCTCAATTTGCTTTCATACATACACATACATATGTTAGCTACATTCTGCTGATGCTTTGGAACAAGAAGCCAGTGGTTTTATTTTTTCTCTGGGAAAAAAAAAACAACAAACCAACAATGAACAGAAAGGCATTTTTACTTATCCCGTTGATATTCTGCACTCGGGATGTTTAAAACCATGATGTGTTAACTCCACAGAGCATAAAAGTTACTGTGATCACCACAGAGCTGTCTTCCTCCTCTGTGTGCCCATCACAATAACCCAAGACAGAGCAGCACAGAGGCTCTCATGTGTACCATGCTCCCAGAAGACATAGGGAAAATTCAGGTACCTTGCCTCATCACAAAAGTGTCTAATTCCTAGAATTTTACCATGTGGTCTTATTTGATTCAGTTTCATTGCATTCGTGGGTGACAGCTAACGCAAGAAATGACCATGAGAAGGTAAAAAGAAGACCCTTGTGCACTATACCCTGTTGGAACAGCCATAGTTGCAGCTCCTTGCAGCGTGCATTCAGAAGTGCTGTAGCTGGGCCACAGCAAAGGAAAAGACCTGGGAGCCATGCAACACTAAATTTTCAGAGAAGCCTATGAATTTAGAGATAAATTGTTGACTGCCTTAAGAGAAAGCTTGAACTTTCGCAGGACAAGAAAGCAGTCAGTTAATAAATGGCACACAGAGTCCATCTTCTATTAAGCACATAAAGGCAGACTCTGCCTTGTCTCCTAAGGAGATCTTTTCTGAACAGTCAGAACTAGAATAACGAGAACGGTGGAAAGGCAGGCTCAGGAATGATTCATTAACTGCATAACAGGGGAAAATTCATACCAAATGTTCCTTGTAACTGCCCTGCTGCTTCCAACAGCATTTCTTGTGTCCTATAACTGAGGGGTCAAACCCAGTGTTAAACTTTCACATGAGGTTTATACATGTAAGCATGGAGACTATGTGCCTGTAAGATGGTCCCCACAAGCATATAAAGCCTGCTGTGCATTGCTTTAGTAGCCAGCTCTTGCAGTTGCCAGGTATTTTTGGCAACATAAGAATAGCAGATTCAGGCAAGTATTCATATAGGCAGGTAACTAAAACACGCTGAGGGAAAAGTACAAGACCAAGGCAAATGCACAGTGACACATCTCAAAGGCAACTCTGCTGTTTCCAGAAATTCTCAGCTTAGGGAAAGCACCACAAATTCACACCTGGGAATTTCCATGCTAAGCAGTGGGTCTAACTAACAAAGTTAGCTGCAGAGCCATTAAAGACTTTGAGGTGCTTAACTCCCAAGGCCTTTAAAATTGTGGCCAAGATAACTACCTAACTACCTAAGCTAGGCATTGTAGAAGACAACCACAAAATAATAAGTGTCCTAATGCCTGGGTTTTGTTATTCTGTAGAGAAAGGTGATCCACATTAAAAGAAGAGCAAATTAAGAATCTATTTTTAGCATATCCTCAAAAAAGAGTTGGAATGGGTCATATCTCCACAGTATATGCAATGCTTGCAGCCTCAACACCTTTGAGTGCAGAACACTGGGATTGCTGACACATCTTCAGAGCTGAAGCTGCTAATAGAGACCTCATGCAACACTGTAATTCTTTCATGCAGAAATCCGTAAAGTTATTAACAGCTTCTGCAGAATCAAAGAAAACTCAAAATGAGAAGGGCCAACAGCTTCTTGGATCAAGCAGTATTGTTATCTTGTTGACAGCCTTGCCTGCATCCTTGGTCTCTCTATTAGTTTGTTCAGGCTAGTTGAAATGAGTCAGTGATTGTGTTTCTCTCAAGCTGGATCTGTGGCTTCATTGCTCTTGCTGTGAGGAATGCCATCCTCATGCTTGATCTACCTGTTATTTAATGATTAACTCAAACCTGTACCGCTCCATTTTCCTGGCTCTCATTGAACACATTAAAAAAATCTCATTGTCTCTTTTATAAAGTATCTTGTGGGGTTTTATTATCTTTTCCCATCACTTAGAGGATTTCTACACAGAGACATAAGAACAACTTTACTCCTAGTCTGAACAGTTTGGGCACATGGAAGTTCTCTTCCAGAAACCATGTGCCTGTACTGCAGAACCAGATTTTGGGGTAAGAAGCCAAGGTAGGAGGCAGGATATGGTTTAGTTTGAAAGCAATACTGTGTTAATGCACATATATAGTTTTAGAAATGTAGCAGAGCTGTTACAATGACATCTAAGGTTTCTCTAGACATTCCTGCTCTTTCCACTCTGTAATTTTATATAGTGAGCCAGTAAAATAAATGAACAGCAGACATAGCATTCTGCCTGCAAGCACAGTGATTCCAGCACTGATGATCTGGAACCAGCTATGAGTCTTGCTTAGACACTAATCTTGAACTTTCATGGACTCATCAGCTCTCCTGATTTTATTTCTGCTGAAAATCTTACTACCTTTTAAAAATATTATTTGTAGACCTCTTGGAAGTTAGAAGTGCAACCCACAGAGGGATCTCATCATTTAGTCACTCAGCCTGTTTTCTTCTTGATCTCCTCCTCTTGTGTTAAAGACTTCACAGAGGTCTAAGCTGACCGTTAAGACATTGGAGCCGTTCTGCTAGTCATGCATACTGTCTTGTTCTACCCATGTTATTTACTTATGCTAATTGGTCAGGTATTAAAGAACAGGCACAGAAATTAATTAGTGGTTTGACCAGAATTACAAAGAAATAAAAGCCTTTCATGAGTATCAGAATTGAGTCATTCAAAGAAGCCTGCAGAGTGAAAAAATGAAGATGGATGAATCATGGTCAAAAGAAAGATTTTCATTCATGCAGTTTAGCATCCAAATGTGTGGGGATTGACTACTACACTTTTACTCAAGTCACTAATGGAACAACATAATTGGACAGCTGTGGACATGCCTGCAGGACAAAGTGACCATTTGAAACATTGGAAAGAGCTTGTCCCATTGATAGCAGAGCAGTTTATATCTTCTATTCCTTCCAGTGTCATACCATGCTTAGCTTGATCCCCAGTGAAATATTGGATGAAAAATTTCACTGTCCTGCCACTGCTTGATATTACTTCCTTTCAGCTTTCTATTAGGTCTACTGGTTTTTCTCCTCTGTTTGCAGATGAGTAAGGATTGCTGATGACCTAAGACGAGTCAAGTGCCCTGTTTGAACTTCATTTACCTGGACAGATCTGTGTTCCCTTCACTTTTGGACCATAGTATCCTTAGCTCCCATGGAGACCTCCAATGACTGTAGGCTAGAAGGGTAGAAGGCAAAGGATGATGAATCTTCTTTTCTGACATTTCCCTAGACATTTGCTTTTGAATATTATCAGAGACAACATATCCAAACAGACCATTACCCACCTAATATTCCCTTTATGGTATTCTTACAGATAGATGACATTTCTTGTCCCACCTACACTGTCCTCAGCCTAAGTGTGAGTTGCCATCTGAAACTTTGATTATATAGTCTGGTTCTCCAAGGACTTCTGCCTTAAATAGGAAGATTAATCACATGGGTATGAAGCTTTCACGTAAAGGTAGGGAAGGAACTTCTTTATCACAGAGAATGACAGAAAGACAAGCAAGGTTCTTTGAGGCATTTGTACACTGCTTAATGGCAGCTGGTGATAAAAAATGAAAATGAAGAAAACTGTATTGAGAAATCAATGCAAAATCATAGATAGACCTTTACTGAAAAAATGGACTTGTGCAATTTTGGGAGTGACTTTGTGCCAATAAGGGATTTATGAAAAGGCAATATTTCTGTGGTGCCTTATGGATGTCATCCTTCACTGCTTTGTGCAATGTAAATATCTTCTTAAGTTGTCCTTATGGAGAACCAAAGCCATTCAAAGTCCATGGCAGTTTTAATGTTTATTGTCCACAGTCTTTGATGACCATTTGGGAAATGGAAAAATGGACTTATGCTCCATAATTGCTGGGCCACAGAAAGACTGTTAGGATCCATCTTACTATGAAAACATGGAAAATGTTACTGAAGGAAGGAAGACAAGTGCAAACTTGCATTGAAAATGCAAGCATCCATTTCCGTATGCAAAACCCTTACAGGTGCCAGCCAACACTTGCAGCTCAATACATGAACAGCTCAGAGGTTATTTTAGGTGATCCAAAATGGTCCTTCTTGACTTTGTAGTCCATGACTCCAGTATAAAAAGATTTCACACCAAGAAAAGCCCTCTGGTAACCAATCTAGGCACTTAATGAGTCACCTCTGAGATAACAACGAGCGATGCTCAGGAGAAAACAGGATTTCAGGTAGAGGCTTCTGGTGGCTACAGACAACAGGAGCCAAAACTGAGTGATGAGAAATTGTACAGTATATATGCATACATTCTGTGAAATGAACAAGTTTTTTCAAACTCTAGGATGTTACATTTTTTGGCTGCTCCAGCTCAGAGTCTGCAAAACCTCTGCTGAGCATTTGAGCACACTACTGTTGCTCTAAAGTAAAGCAATGAAGAGAATCAGAGGAATCCGGCATATACGTTGCCGGACCAAGAGCACAGTGCAAACATCACTGGATACATAACCCAGAAATGACCTGCCAAGCAGCTGAAACGAGTAACAGATCTGATACTCACCCTGGGAAAGGTTGCTAGCCCCATCTGTTGCTACTGTTGCTGCTACTGCTGTTTTTCAACATCCTCTCTTGCCAGGATGTTCTCCAGCCAAACATCACCTCCTAGAGAACAGCATGGCATCCACAAAGCTGCCAAAAAGACAGCACTGAGCACATCAAGGAAAAGTTCAAGGAGTCCCTTCTTGCTTCTGCTGCACACACTGTTTGGGGAGATAGATCAGCTGAGAAGCTGAAAAACATCCAGAACTTAGACTAACCTCAGAATGGAAACACTCTTCGGCTTAGCAAAGAGGCAGCCAGAGACAAGAGGTCTCAGATGCTCAAGGCTATGCCTAAGGATGACATGAGTCAAGCAAGGTTTGCAGCCTCAAGTGTAGGTGTGGAGCTGAAACTGCCCATTTCCGAAGGGAACATCTCCTTTGCATTCACAGCCATCATTCCCAATGCTGAAGCTGCTATAGAGATCACCTCTAGCATAACATGGAGATCCCATTATTAACCTTGGGAGCTAAGGGCACTCACCTCCGTAACAGTGTGATGCAGTGAGGAACCCAAATAAAAGGTCTCAGCTCTGTGAATGACTTTGGATACTGTGGGCCAAGAAGTGTTCAGAAAAACAGCACTTGCTGCAGCAGTGCAGCTGTTCTGAACAAGAGATGAAATCCATGTTCATGTGGATGAGAGCACTGATGTCACTTCAACACTGAGAAAGTTTGCAAATTTCCTCTTTTCTGTTTTAACATTAACAGTTATTAACTGAAAATTTTATGTGACTTTAGGGCAGTCAGGAAACAACCCCTGAACTGAACATGTAACTTTATTTTATTTTATTTTACTGAGACAGAATTCCAGATAATCTTTTCTCTTGGCCAGCTGCTGAAGGATATTCCTTCCATTCAGCAGAAAAGCAGGACTGAATTAGGGCCTTCAGAGCACACATACCCAGTTCAACCCAAAAGAAGCATGTGTCTTACATTGTGGGAGAGAGAGACTCAGGCATTCTGCATGATCTGTTTTAGATGAATGTAAGAAACTCTTCAAGGTAGGAAGAACAGCAAGGATTAGCCGTACTGGAATTCAGCTGGGGCACCAAAATTAGTTTTCCTACTATCATGAAAAGCAGCAAAGGAGGTACAGAATAAGCATGGGAGAAATGAGGATTTTGACACTGTTCTCCAAGAAGAGCCAAAGAACTACAAATGTGCCTGAGGAAGACAATCTACAGAATCATAGTTAATTTCTTGATGGCCCTGGATCTAGTCATTAAACAGGCCTGACATCGTTAGTATATAAGAGCTGGTGTTTTTGCAGCTTGTAGTGGCATGGCTGGAAGCCATCTATAGAATTATACAGACAGGATGAAATGTTTCCAAGGGAAAACATGCACAATGAGAATATGCTCTGTTCTTCCCTAAAGCAACACACACTGTTGCCAAGCTATGCTCAGTCAAGCTGCTGTACGTACCAGGAAATAGGCTTCCTTCCAATGTAAAGCTATAAAACAAGACAGATAAAAGGACTTGAAATAAAAGTAAAGGAAAAGTGGAAATCTTTTACTTGCTTATATTCCTTGCCAGACATGGGTAGCATTTGGAAGATGCTTCCATTACTATCTGCACCATGGGATCCATGATCTTCGACCGTGTCAAACTCTGGCTTGTGACTCCAGTGGCCTTGCTTGTCTCCTACGACTCAGTAGGTGAACATCCATTCCATATGCCTGTGTAGCACTTTGCAGGTGATTCAGAGCAGCACCCCTGAGCTGATAGCCAGTGCCTACCTAAAAGGGAATGAGAAATGACTCCCCAAAACCAGACATCTTCTATTCCATTGCCTTCCATTAAATTTTGAAAAGAAAATGCAAAGATATTGGATAGTAACTGTAGAAGAATCACAGTTTGACATTTTTTTGGTCACAAATTTATTCAGCCTCACACATTCCCAAGAAACATTTTGCCTTCGAGTCTCCCTTTCCAATGGAAAACAGCTTTTGTAATTTTTTTTTTTTTTTTTTAAATATATCCAGCTTTGGCTATGGTCAGCAAGGCCCCATGGGGATCCTCTGGGGAGAGCTCAGTGTGTTTTCTTGGGAGTACATGATCCCCTCAAAAGATGGTGCTACAGATTAAGAATAGACAGCATGGGACCCAAGGTCTTTGCTGCAACAATGATGATGATGATGATTTATGTGTTTTTTGTTGTTTGTTTGTTTGCTTGTGGCATCGTCTCACTGTGGTGCAAGGCTATTCTGAGAACATTTGCTAGCACTGCTCTCCAAAACCCGAGGCACATGCACACATGGGCTGATACTGATGTCTGACATCTTGAGAACCAGTGCAATCCCAGTAGAATTGAGCTGTGAACCAAAATTTTTGAGGAAACTAAATAAAGGGGGTTTTGAGCAGTGGAATTAAGCAACTCAAGGACATGAAGCCTTGGTAAGGGAGAACTAATTCAATTATTTTTTTAAGAAAGTGTATTCATCTGATCCGTGTTTGGGACTTTCACAAAGTCCTTTCTCATGTAGATTTTCTGATGTCTAACAAGGGTTGTGCTCCCTTACAGCCTGTCTTAGGAGATGACTAACAATGTATTCTTGATGTTCTATAAAAAGTCATAAAGATGTGGACTCTTCCCCTTCCTGCTCTGCTCCACTAGGACACTAAGATGTTCTATGGAGAAGGAGGATAGACACTTGTGTTATACACTTTTGCTTCGTGCAATCTCCTTGCAGATATGTAAGGGGCTGGGATGTGCAAAGCCATGACTCAGGATGAGATCTGCCAGTGGAGGGAGTTGGAGTTGAGGCTATTTCAACTGTAGAAGGAGCTGACAGGCCAAACTCGAGGAGTCTCTTTTCAGGGACAAATGGTGGGGGCAAATCAGACTTCCACCTCTGTCCAGGAGGGCTTCCTCTGCTCTGTTCCATCTCAGGCACAAGGAAGGAAAGGCAGGGTAGATTCTGTAGAAGCTGAGTGGATTTTCAAGACTCTCAGTGCCTTCCAACTTCTTCGTCTTGATCAAAGTCTTCATGTGAAGTTTACCCTTGGAAATCCAGCTCCAGATGAGAACAGCCTGCTCTGAAGGTGGAGGGAAATTGGGCAAGAATCCATCCTAAATCTGGAACAAATGGTCCTACTGTAGTAAGCAGTGTGATGTGACCTCTCTGAGGTTACACTGAAGGTAAATGGAAAGTGGTAGAAAGCACGCAAGTGTCAGTGTAAAGCTAAGGGGATCCTGTGCACTGACAGTGCAGACAGAGGCAAGCACAGCAAAAGACATTAATTCTCAGGAGCTGCTCTGGGCTTGGCCCTCGGGTTGTTACAGAGATACAATTTACATCTTGAAAATAAGAAATGTACAAGCCTGAGGTTTTCTTAGTTGCGTCTGTGCTGTGTTACTATAGTACGGTATTCCTTTAACAGGCTTGTGAACCCTCTACCAGAGCTCATCACCTCTCATTTTCAAAGCTGTTTGGAGTAGGACAGCCAAGGGAAATTAGGGAGGTGTTTTCTGGGCCAGCTATGTGGTTGTTTTTTCCTTCTTGTTCATTTTGCTATATGAAGCCCCAGAACACATGTATATACAACAGCACTATAAAGCAAAACCAGTATAAGCAGGTGAGAAGCGATATTGGAGATGTGGAGCTGATGTTTACTCCCTTAGAATTTGGCTTGTATGCCATGATGCCATCAAGTTTAGTTTGCTAACCACAAATTCTGCATCTTTAACCTGGTCCCTCCGCTCCCTGAAAAATTTCCACTCTCAGAGCCTCAAAACTGCCTACTGTTGCAAAATCAGAGCTTGCTGTGATACAGAGAGACTGCAGAAACAGATGTGAGCCCGCTATGAGGGGAGAGTGAGTGACAGGATTTCACTTAGGCATGACTGAATCTTAAAGAAAAGAAGAGGGGCTTTAAGAAAATGCAACCAATAATTAATAAAGAAATTGGGTTTGCCTGAGGCCAACATGGAGGCCCAGTGCTTAGGAGACATAAAAGAGGATTAGGTACTTCACTTGTAAGAACAGCATCCATCAGCTCCAGCAGATAAGATAACAGCTACAAGGGCTGTCAAGCCTTGTGCCTCCTGTGCTAGTAGTGATGACTGTCAGCATGAGAGAAGCTAACTCCGCACAATGGTGGACAGTTACCGAGGGCTGCAGACATTGCTGGTCTCCTTGGAAAACAGAGCTGATCCCTGCAGCTGGAGGCCAGACACTGAGACATGAGTCTATTCCATCAGGGAAATTGCTGCCATTGAGGTGTATGGGACTGATTTTGCCTCCACACTTGCATAGATCAAAAGCGCTAAGAGCCTGGAAACTGCAGTGGATTCCTTCTTTCAGTGCCATTTAGCAGCATTACAGACTGAAAACCAGGACAGACTAAAAGTGTGTACTTGTGTTTATTTTTTAAGACAGCAATGCAGAACTCTCTGCTGTGGGATGTACCTATGAAAAATATAGCAAGGTTATAAGGAAAACAAAAGGTTTCTGCTTTTTCTGTTGAATACAAGCTTTCTCACAGTTGCTGGAATTAATTCTTGTGATTTTGAAAGGGATATTATACCCACTGCTACCTAGTGGAGGACAATTCTGGTTATTAAAGAACTTATTATTAAAGACTTAACTTTGGATCTGGGCTTGTTTCATCCCTTGAGGGTGATTCTGACATTTTAATCCTTTCTGGGGCTCTGCTGGTGCTGCTGATTGTTTGAACTGCAACATGGCATTAGATAAACCTTGGTTTTGCTCTTATCTGT
This sequence comes from Ramphastos sulfuratus, assembly GCA_013399055.1. Lineage (NCBI taxonomy): Eukaryota > Metazoa > Chordata > Aves > Piciformes > Ramphastidae > Ramphastos > Ramphastos sulfuratus. The sequence goes on along the minus strand of WBNM01004246.1, from coordinate 282,483 downwards.
GATCCTGTGAAAGAATCTGCCCTCTCTCTCTAGAGAAGGCTGAACTGCATTTTCTAGGGTTGTGTGGTATCACCTTTCAAGAAAGGGAGGTTCTACCTGGTTCTGCATCCTCAAGACACATCACTGGAGGGAATTCTTCACCTCACTGAAAAAAAACCCTTCCCTTGATGTTGTGGTGCTTACTCATTGCTTGGAAAACTGCACATGCTCTGAACCAATTTTTAGAAGTGGCTTGGTGCCATCTGCCCTCCCTTGAGCCTTCCAAAAAAAGAGTACTTCCAAGCTGGGCAATGCTGTCGCCCTTTGCCCAGCAAGTTCTTTTTTTTTTTTTTTTTTTTTT
>WBNM01004246.1:269071-282123 GCA_013399055.1 Ramphastos sulfuratus | reverse complement strand
TTTTTTTTTTTAAGGTTATTAATGCTCTCTGTCCAGATCCCCAGATCTCTATATATACTTGGTGTGCCTTGTTCTCATATTAGGGCTTGTAAAGAAGGAAAACATCTTGCTGTGCTGGATCATTCACTTCAGAGCATCGTGCCCTGGCTCCCGACACCATTTGTCTTACTGGCCAGCTGCCTCTGTGTGTGGGTTCAATTGCATCAGCCCCTACTCCAGGTCAGTAGTCAGTGGGCCAAACTCTGTCCTTACTTGGATCCAGGGATAATCTTAGGAGAGTGACAAAGGTAAAAAATAAAGTTAGATTTGGGCCTCCTTCTTCCATCCTCCTCTCCCTGGAGAGGCAGAAGATTAATGGGAGCTTGCTTTGTGCGGTGTTTTCTGTCTGTGAAAAGCTATTCACTTTCTGGGACTATCAGGCCCAGATGTTAAAATCAGTGTGGCCATACCAACATTTCCCTGTTGCCCAGAAAAGTTTATTTTGCATGTGTGAAACACACCAGTCTTTTAAGAATGCACTCCCCAAAACACTGGTGCTCCTAGGTCACAAAAAACATTTGTGAGGATTGTAAGATTTGGAAGTTTATTTCAATAAGTTGCTTCTGGAGGAGATGTTTCATCACAGATTTCCATTTTTTAAATGGAAAATATACATAGCTTCAGAGGAAACTTTGAGGGAAAAAAATAAACTCCTTGCAACTCCAACACCAAAAGAAAAGCAATCCTCTTCTTTTGAAGTCTTATTGTTATCCTAAAGAGAGACTCAGAGAGTTAACAGTGAAATAATTTCGATGTCAAATCTATCTCCCTAGTTAAGAATTTACTAACATTGCATAAGCTTCCCGTAAAAAGGTAACCAGATATAAATTGAACTGTTAAAAATAGCTTTACTGTGTTAGTCAATCCCTAATTAGCTTGCTTCAGCTGTCTTCAAAGATGATATTTAAATCTATCCATCTTCTGGAGGGGTAGAGGATACTGATACACAGAGGTGCATGTCAGCTCATGATAGTTTGCATTAATTACCAGGTTATATGTGTGTTTGAACATAATTCTGGGAATGATGGAAATCAGCCTGAAGGGAAGAGTCTGACATCAGGCTTCTCCTGTGATTTTTAAGAAGAAAAGGAAGATAAGCTGAGATACCGAAGGCAAATGATTGAAGTGGCCTCCAATTTCTGGTCTTTGTGATAGCAGAAAATGGGCAGAAAAAGGAATGCTGTGAACCTTGCTGGGACCAGATTGTTTTGGAAAGAAAGGTTTGTTCAAGTAACCCATGTTCTGATCCAGGCAAGTGTCCCCTGGACACAGAAAGTAGAGATTTGTGTCCAATATCTCCACTGTCATTCCCTACCATGTAACAATTCTAGCTCTCCTGTATGACTGCTTGCCACATTCTACATTCCATGCCTCCTTCGTCACCTCCTTTCCTGTTCCTAGATCTTGATAAGTGGTCACATACCCATAGCCCATCCCAAATTCTGGACCTTCTGGCAAAACACAATAGATAATCACTGGGATCACATTGAAGCTTTTGCCTTGGAAAGAGAGCATTAGTCAGCCTCTAGCTCTTAATCTGCCATTGTCTACTGGGGAACATAATGCCTTTGGGATTGTACTCTACTGACTGAAGTTCCTTGATGGAGTCAGCCCACATAGAAGCACAGGCTGAAGGCTGGAATATAGCAATTTTGAGATAATTAATGTATTCTCATTTAGAAAGCAAGGATAGAAATCTTGGACAAGCTTGGGAGCTGGAAGATCAAAGCAAGCAAAGGAAAAACTCTGGAAAGTTGTTTGAAAGAGTAGGGTGTTTGTTTGTTGGTTTGTTTTAATGAAGGACTAAACCCAGGAGATGCTAGCAAAAAATATCATCAAGCCAGCCTAGAGGGAGGGTATGACCTGCTTACAAATCACTGTCATCCACCATTCCTACAAGGGCAATTTTTACTTCAGTTGTCTGCACTGCAAAAAGTTTCTTGCAGAAGAGAAAGGAATGTTCAGAAAACAGCCACCATTTGGCTCAAAATCTGAGAAGCCTGCTCTGAGAGAGTAGAGAGATGCTGTCTGATTAGAAGATGATCCATAAAATAGCCAACACAGCTTTCGAATATCTGTATGAGGATTACATTCCAGAGGGAAAAAAGTTCTCTGGTTTAGTAAAACCAGAGCAGAACAAGACCTAGAACACACAAGACAAATTTACCGACCGATGCTGGAGCATATAGGAGAAAGAGTTGCCTGTCCTTCAATCCAACTGAATTTGCTTCTGCTGGGACAGACTTTGCCACATCCTACATGTGTGACCTAAAGGAAAAGTTGCCAATAACCTCTTGAGAGGAAAATATTTATTGCTCCATGCTATATATATTACCTGCTTAGAGGTCCTATCATGTCAATATTTCTGCACAACTCGAGTCTGAATTTTCATACTAGCCAGTGGATTGGATGGGCAAAGCAAAATGCCAAGGCTCTCTGTAAAAACTCCATTAAGAAACAAACCCAGACTTTTTATCCCAGCATTTTAGGGGTGCTCAGCTGTTGACTCAGAGGGCCTCGTTGTGGGCTCAGCAACAATCCCTTTACACGGTTGCCTCTGGGATATTCAGCCAGCACCTTGTTTTCACAGCACAGTTCCCAGCTGTCCTTACTCTTATTTCAAGAGAAGTTTGACTGTGGCAGCAGGAGGCAGGCAAAGTGGCTCTTGGAAGGCTCTGCAGAGTGACTCAGCAGTTCGTCTCCAGTTACGTGACCCAGAATCCACTTGGCACAAAACTTGGCTCTTCTCGCTGCTAGGCCACTGCCCTACTTGCTGCAGCACAGCTTGTCCTCACCTTTACTCACCCCGACTCTTTCTCTAGGACTCTGAGTAGGCTTCCCTTCTGTAGGCACTAAAGCAGTTCTTAACTTGGCCAGGGTTTTTATCTTTCATCTCCTCCAGGTGGGACAGATCCAGATGAGTTTTGGTCCTGGCTGAAGACAATGGGTACAAGGTACTTCTCCCCTTTCCACCCCCACGCTCCTGTTCTGTATCAGACCTCTGGAATTCTTTTAATCTTCAACCCTTGCAACTCAACTGCTTCTTCCTGTCTGGATCTCAGCTGAAAGCTCTATTTGTTTAATCTGCCTTTTAATTGACCTAGTCCAATGCTTGTTGATGTCTCAGATAATCCGTGTTTCTCCTCTGCTTATCTGGTGCAGTTCTTTGAAGTCCCCAACAGGATAATGTGTCCTGTAAGAGAAGAGAACAAAGGATGACTGGGACAAAATTTCCCATCTTGCTCTCTGCCCAGTCGATGTTTCAGTTGTCCCTCAACTTTGAGGCAAGACAGAGAAGAAGGCTCCCAAGGAAATATAAAATAAATTATATCAACCCCCACTTAGCTGGAGATTTTTGTGACAACCTCTGCTATATAACTGCATCTCCTTCTGTCAGTAAAAGCAGGTAGTACAAATCTGCTCTCCACAGAGATACTGCAAAGCTCAGATTCCTCAGCAGTTATGAAGTGCTCAGACACCATTGGGTAGGATGAGTGAAAATATGTTGTTGCCAGCACTGTTTGCAACTGCTAGGTTTGCCTAAGACAGCTGGGGGAGTTACATGTACAAATACCAGTGAGATGGGAGCTGGGGACAAAACATGGATGAAGGTTGTGGAAAGCACCTAAGACTACCTCTGGCCTGACACGTATAGTTAAGACATCCCCCTAGCCTATGTCTAGAGAGGCTAACATGGGGGTTTTCAGCATACCTGCACCTGCTAGGAGATCGAACTAAAAACCTAGGCTATGTTTATCTTCAGATTTGAATCCAGAATTTTCAGTAAGATTTTTGAGGTGGTGAAACCTAGCTGGGACTTTGAGTCCCACCTGAAGTGCAGGTGCCACCATCTGAACTCAAGTAGTCTAGTACTTCTACTGGAGGCAGCACGAGTTTAGCTGGAGAAGCTGGATTTACAAAGAAGGCTCAAGCACTTCAGACTGCTGCTAGATTGTTAAATGACTCTGCCATTAGTACCCGATCTTCACTCATAGCTAACTTGATTTGGGCTCCTGAGTGATAGCATGTGTTCTTGACCTGAATGCTTTAAAGCCTCAATTTTTCAATCCAAACCAGCAAGACAAATCCATCTCTAGCGTAATGGATACAGCTCCCGTTGATACCAGCTTTTGAGAGATTATTGTTGTGAAAGTGTTTTGTGCAAACTTCATGAAGAAATAAAAGACTTTACAGAGGCACAGCAGGGAGCATTGCAAATCAAAGCATATCTTCTGCAAAGCTGTTTGTTCATGAGTCATTGCATGAACAGAGTCCAAGACTCAGAGGAAATAAAAGGGTCTTACTAAAAGCAATATACCATCGAGTGCGTTTGTGTGTATGTGCAAAGCCTGACCTTAGCTCCATAGGCATCACAAGTACTGGAAAAGCCCATGGCTGGAATTTAACTTGGTTCCATCAGATACAAGCCTGTTATTTTCATACTGAGACAGTGAACTCCACTGTTCGCTGTACAGCCCATGTCTGAGTTGAAGAGCTTGACATTCTGAGCCATTCGCCACTGATGTTATTTACTCATAAAAATCACTGTCTGAGAATGCAGAGAAATGCATTAAAATGTCCAATGCAATGGAAGAGCAGGATCAAACTCAGATCTGTGCCAGAAAAGAGAAAAATTCTATCCCCAGGTACTCTCCAGACGTGCACAGCTAGGCAATTATAGTTGGAGACATAAGCTTTGTTTTTTCTTAATCTTAGAGTTCCTCATTCAAACTTTTGGACAAAATTGTAGCATAAAAGTCCATTGCCAAAGGGCACAGTAAGAGATGTTTCAGCTGAAAGAAAATGTCCTAAAATGTGGTGAGTCACTTAATGTCCGGTGGAGGACTTAAAAAAAATTAAAAGAACTTGAAGGAAATAAGCTGTGCTAGTCACCTTTGCAGAACTAAAACTGGAATCTCCTGTAGCAGATCTTCTCTAAATGGTCTCCTTTTCAATTTTATTTGCAATGTGGTTCCTGGAAGAAAAAGAGAGGAAAAAATGGTGTTTTTCTTCATTGCCACTTATAGATACCATCTGGATTGTAGACAACTCACCCAAAAGAAAATTAAGCTTGGCAGGGGAAAAAAAGCCCCTTGTGTATCTCTCTAAATTAATATTTTAGGATCTCTGTTTTGCACCAATTGAAATAAGCCCGAATGTTCTGGTAGTGAATGTGTGCTAATATGGCTTCTATTTTATTAAGAAGAAGAAGAAGAAAAAAAAAGTCATGGCAGTCATTTAGTTGTAATAGCCAAGATATGAAATGTCAGTTTTATTTATGGCAAGTAGCTGGGTAGAAAATATGTCCTGGCATCACTTGAGTTTTCAAGAAGTTTATTTTTCTTTTTCTCTTACTGCATGAAATAATGCTTTATTCTTAACAAACAAACAAAGCAAAACAAAGATGCAGACAGCCCTACCCAGCAAGGGGGATCATGTTCTTTTCCCTGGATAACCACCTCCAGAGCAAGGGGACCTGCTAGACATGCAGGCACATGAAAGTCAAATCAGATGCAAAAGGGACTGAAGGCCATGCTTTCCATCTCTGAGTTCACATGCTAATCACTGGAGAAATGAGCACTTTGGAGCCACTGTGTTCTGCTCTGGTTTTGAGTAAAAATTCCATGTTGGATCTGAAAGCTGTTCTTGTAAAAAAAAAAGGGGGGGGGGGAGTGAGAAAATGAAAAAAAAGTGTCACTGAAGTCAGTCCACCGTTGCCACATGTGCAGCTGTCAATGAACCCACATTTTCCAACAACAAACACTTCCATTGGAAAATTCCTCCCCATTTCTCAGTGATGAGCATTAATTTATTCCTTTTCTGAGTCCTCAGAGCTGCTCATGAAGTCAGCAATATCCAGAATGCGGCCAGTAAGACAACAGCCATGCTGATGCTTGTGAGCAGTAAGCAATCTGGCTTTGTGCTAATGGTATGTGAGTGTAACACCGCTGTTACTCTTGACTTGCACCTCTCATGAGCTTACACAGAGGTCATTGAATCATTAAACCACCACTTGAACCAGCTTCATAAAACAAGTCTGATTAAACTCCATCAGTTAGCATTTCTGTATTGTTTTTTTCCTGCCATGAAGTTTCATTCTCCCTCCATTTTAACTAATTGTCTTGTAGCTTACCTTTATATATTGCATATATCTTATGAGACCACCATGCCACTGACCAAAGACAGGCAGAAAGCTGTCCTGGCACACTCCTGTCATCTGGATGTGAAAAGTGACATCAGGCAGGGCCCTGCCTTTTCTTACACTGGTAAATTAGACAAGCCAGGTTCTGCAAACACTATTTTTTTTTTCCTGCTTCAAAGAGACTTTATCTGTCCAAAAAGAGCCGAGTAAGGATTTCTAAAAGGAAACACAGATCTCTCAGCCAAGCACATGCTGAAGCCTTGGTTCTTCTATCCCATGACAGCAGAATTACAAAAAGCAGGGCAGTCCCTGATACCTTTTAAGCTTCTGCTTCTGCAAGCATCCCAGGGCTTCCTTTTCCATGCCAGCAGAATTCAGTGCCAGAAAATGGACTCTCAAAATCTGGATCTCCACAGTGTGCAGCCCAAAATTTGAATGATCTTTCTCCATCTCTGGGCTGGTTGGTCTGGAAGGCTAACGTGACTTTGTTAGCAGAAGGCTACAATGGATCTCCTGATTGCTTCTGTGTGGGCAGCACCTACTTCCAAAATTAACTTGCTATTAATTAATGTAGCGGTAATTGCAGTGTTTTCCTTAGAGTGAGAAACCTCATAATCTGACATTTACCAGACCTTGCTCACAAGAGCTGGATATGCCAGGCATTTTCAGCTCTGCTGAAAGCAAAGCACTTTATGCAGTGCAATACTCAGGTCAAAACCACTGTGCTCCCCACAGAAGATAGAAATCCACCCACTGGCAGAGAGGAGTTATGACCTGAAGGTTTCCAAACATTTTGTATGTGAGTATCTGTCAGTGTCATTTAGTTTGTCCATGAAGAGATGTGCCTGTGAGAAAGCAGACAAACAAATCCCAACCAACAAGCAGGAAGCTCGTTGCTTTATATATCCAAAAGAGGTGCTCGGCGCAGCATGTTGAGGCATCTACCATGTGAATTGGGCATCTACCATGTGAATTGGGCATCTACCATGTGAACTGGGCATCTACCATGTGAGTTGGGCACCTACCATGTCAGTTAGGGCTTCCTCCATGAAGCCTCACCACATCATCAAAATAGTTGAAACACAGGAAACTCCCTAAAGGACTATGGCATAGTAAAGAGACCTTACAGTGATCACTGCAGGTCTTAAGAAGGACACAAAGAGAGTGGATCTTGCCTAAGGGCAGGGACATGGGCTAGAGCATCTCTTGGAGTTTATTCCAGCTCTGTTTGGTAGAGTGCATTGTTAAAACAAGACTCTGAGCTACTGAATGAAGAGTTTGTATAGTCCAGACAGTGGAAAATGAGTGACAAATTGAGGGCAGAAATAAATTGCACATTTTAAAACAACGGAACAGTTTATCCAGGAGTGCCCTGTGTTCTCTTTTGCCTGATGTCTAAATCAGGATTAGATGGCATGTTGATAGTTATGTGGTAGCTCAACATAGCTATGAGCTTGACAAGAAGATACATGAGCGGATCTCCTGTTATATACTGTTGTGGCTTAATTTTGATTTTTGTGTGGATTATTGGCCCAAATTGATGAATTGCTGATAGTAGGACCATGAAGAGATTGTAGCAGAAAGACACTGGATTAGACGGACTGCAGAAGCCAACTTGCCCTTGCTACAGAGCACAAAAATCACAGGAAATTTGACCAAGAAGATCTTCCTTGTCTACATGTTACCCTTAAACTGATGGACTGGAACTGGAAAGGGTGTTGCCTCAGATACAGACTAAAGTCATGTCTTTCAAGGCCATGCTTCAGTAATTAACCCAAACAGAGTAAGCATCTAGCGAAACAAAATAAAAAACCACCAAATCCCCATATTTCAGCTGTAGCTGGTGCCTAACGCAATGGCCTGGAATATTAACAAGAACACAGTCTGTGCTGCAGTCTTCCCAGTTTCTTTCCTCGGTATTGCAGTCACATTTACCATGGTAAATGGCTGCCATTTACCATGGTAAATGAATGAGAGAAGAATTTGTAAGGTCATAAAAATCACGGGTGTACATGTTATGTGTGGTGAATGACTGGGAAGGAGCAAGCACATTCTCTGGTGTTGCTCCACAAAAAAATAATGGCCCAGCCCCTACAAGTGACTCAAATGATTTAAAGGTTTATTCCATGTTTCTGTATATTGTTAAAGTCCAGAATATTAACAAATTCAGTGGCAATAAATGGGAATGCATCTCGGTACCTAACGTACATTATTTTATTGTCTATGTATTGAAAACTGTACTGTGCCAGAAAACACTCCAATGTATGTCATGTCAATCTCAAGGAAATGATGGAGTTACCTTGATTATGCTGCTGTCTAAGCAAAGGGCAAAAGTAATTTCACTATTTCTTGTTGTGCAGAAACTTTTAGGACCATGTTAAACCAAATTGTAAAATATCTGAGTTAAATTATTGCTGTTGGTCTTGCAGAGTCATCAGAGATAATGTATTATCTCTCAGCTGCTACAGAAAACAGTTTCCTTTAGAAGTTATTTTGCAGCTTGCAATGATCCAGACCCATCTACAGCCCAGTGGAAAAGGAATTGAGGATGTTGGTTAACACTGGCTGAACATGATTCATCAGTGTGCCCAGGTGGCCAAGAAGGCTAACAGCATCCTGGCCTGTATCAGAATTTATGTGGCTAGCAGGTCTAGGGAAGTGATTGTGCTCCTGTACTTAACACTGGTGAGGCTGTGTTCAATTTTGGGCCCCTCACTGCACTAATGACATTGATGTGCTGGAACATGTCCAGAGAAGGGTAATGAAGCCTCTGAAGGGTCTAGAAAGCAAGTCTATGAGGAGCGGCTGAGCGAACTGGGGCTGTTTGGCCTGGAGAAAAGGAGGCTCAGGAGAGACCTCATTGCTCTCTACAACCACCTGAAAGTAGGCTGTAGTGATGGTGGGGGTTAATTTCTTCTCCCAAATAAATAGCGATAGGACAAGTGGAAGTGTCCCCAGATTGTGTCAAAAAGAGTTTTAGGCTGGATATTAGGAAAAAAAAAATTCACTAAAAGGATTGTAAATTACTGGAACAGAGTGCCCAGGGAAATGGTGAGGCCACTATCTCTGGAGGTATTGAAGAGATGGATAGATGTGGTGCTTAGGGACATGGTTCCTGGTGACCTGGCAGTGTTGGGTTAATAGTTAGACTTGATGACCTTAAAGGTCTCTTACAACCAAAAATTCTATTCCCAGAAGGTGCAGCACAGGTCATGTTAAATTGGTTTTTTTGTTTTTCTTTTCTGAATATCAAAAATGTGTAGGAAATAGAATTTTACTGCCCAGAGTAAGGGTCTTCTGCATTCCTTCAGCTGAACGATTGCCATAGTTTTAAGATATTATTCTCCCTTAGGTCTTGGTTCATCAAAATGCTTCAGCATGTGGTTAATTCTAATCACTTAAGTCATCCCATTCAAGTCAGAGCTTAAACACTTCACTGAATTGTGTTTGAAGTGGGGAATGAGTGCTTGAATTCTCAAAAGTCTCTAATTGCAATTAGCTATGCCAAGGGTAGTTTTTCATCTTATTTCTGTATTCAGTGGACAATTTGGATTAGAAAATGACTGCAACTCCTGTTTTATATACAAAACTCTTCTGACTACATGATGGGAAATTGCAATGCAGATCTTTATTTTAGAATACTTTTGCCAGGGAATTTATTCCAACTTTCCAAAAGAGAAGCTGAAGTTATCTTAAAATCCCAGTCTATCTTATAAGAGCCTTAGGTCTCAGACTTGTAATTAAGATATTGTGGATTAACAAGTTACCAAACATCAGCTAAGCTGAGGTAATTGTCTGGATGCAAACTTTACAGTAAATGTTTAGCCTAAATGCTGAGTCAATTTATCCCTGGGCAAATGCAGAATAATGTAATTTTACTCTTCAGACTAAGCTAAAATGAATCACTACATGTTTGCCGCAGGCAAGGAGAAGAGATGTAGGCAGTTGCTCCAGCTGAGGAGAGACATGATAATTCACAACTTTGGTCACTTGATGGTGAGTCTGAGTCATTTCACCCTGCTGGGAATGGGAAACAGCTGGTGGTTAGCAGTTCCGCCACGTTCTTCTACAGGTGTTTAACTATTGATCTAGGCGAGATAGCCCAAATCCAGCATCCATTGGTAATGACTGAAATAACCTTTTATGACATATAGTAAGGCTGTCGGTTCAGAGAACTTTTCTGGGTGATATTTGTTCATCATTGAAATTGTTGTGATGTAGAATCAGAAAAGGAGCAATTCGCCCATCTGTATAAAGATAACGAGAGCCTCAGAAAAGAAAGGTAATCAATGAAAGTTATGGTAAAAATGTGTAGTCATGAATAGATGAAAGGATGGGTAAAGAATGATTTGCTATGGTGTCTCCCCGTACAAGAACTAGGATATATCGGAGGAAAATAAGTGGCTGGACAAAGAAAGGAACAGAAGATGCTTTTTCACAATTCAGTTGTGGAACTTGTTGCTGTGGGAAGTTCATTTGGGTCAAAAAAATATCATGGAAGTAAAATCCATCAAAGAGCTTCAATGAAAAATAACACCTTGGCTTAGAAAGTCAGTGGGCCACAAATCACTTGCTCTAGAAGTATCTGAAGAAGAAAATCAGATAGAAGCCAGCTCCATGGGTGAGTGACCCTTGTCCATTGAAGGGAGCACAGTATACATTCAGTGTGCATATATCATGAAGGATGATAAGAGAGGTTCTTGCAAGCCTTATAGCCTTGGGAAGACATTATCTTGTGTATGGAATATCAGTCCTGCCAGAGAATGAGGGCCAAAACTGGGCCAAAAGGGTGAACTCATCTATTGTTCTAAACCAGAAGCATTTTTAAGGAAGCAATTCTTTCAAAGCACGGGTAAAAGGCTCTGATGTGGTGTGTGGTGTAGGGGGGCTATTCTCCCAAGAATGTGGCATGCTCAAGTGTGCATAATCATCTCTCAGGCCTCTAGGGTTTGCATTTGATGGGGGCAAGAGGCAGCTGTATGCAGATTCATGGGTAATGAGGTCAGAACTGAAGCAATTCTTACCAGATACCTTTGCCTGGCAATTTTATTATTGCCATTAAGTAGCCAGAGGAATTTCAGATATTTATCAGGAATCATTAGACTTGATCTGTAGACCATAGTAACTGCACATAAGATACTGCAGGGAGCAGAATACTCTTTAAATATTCATTTACTATTCAGAAAAGGAAGAGAATTTGTCCAGTGTGATTCAATAATAGATGTAGAGGATCCTTTAAATTATAATTTTCTTAAAGAAAAAGAATTTATTTGAAGCCCATGGAAGTGAAACACATGCTTAATGATGGGCACATGCTACATTTTTTAATTCTATGGGAAGATAGCCAGAGAACAGAGCATGGCATTGGAGCATCTTTTCAATGGACAACAGGTTGTAAGTGAGTTTATCCTGAACTTTGAGGATTTGAAGACTCTAATACAACTGTCCACAATGAAATGGAGACTGGGATAAGAATTTGCAGAATTTCCCAACTGGAGCAGCAGACTGCAATACATGGGATTTCCTTCCACGAACAGGTATATATTTTCTGCTTATGAAGAAATAGTAAAGTGGCTCAGATGGGGAATATACAAGATGGGGAATAAATGGCAGGGCAGCAGTTCTGCATTCCCCAGTATGAGCTTTTGGGGAGAAGATCCAGACAAAATGGAAAACAGGATTTCAGGCTGCTGTGAAATATGGATGAATAATGGGGAACATTGCCTTGCAAGGTGCCCCAAACTATAATCAGCATCAGCAAAGATTTAGCTGAAATACAGTGCCCTTAGCAACTGATGAGATCCAGAGAGGAAAGAAAAGGCCGACTAAAGGTCTAGAAAGCTCTAAAGGAAAGACTGAAAAATTTATGGTGTTCAACACACTCCTCGTATTCATGTTTTAAAGAGGAATAGGTAGAGAGGAAGATGATGAACAGCTCTTGAATTGTGTGGTAAGGAAGAAACTGCAAGCTTAGAAAGGCAAGAAAAATGTCAGCTTTGCACTGGGAAACCAGCAAGGGCAGTGAAGTTCTAAAGTGACTTCCTGGTAAGTCAGGGTGTCTCCATAGCTGAAGGACAAAGGAGATAGATATCTGTGAGCAGTGACACAGGCACGGCATGTGCACTTCTACAACCCCCACACAGGGAGCTGCTCAGAGTGACCTCAAGTTACTGCTACAGAGTCATTCCTTTTGTCCTTTATAGTGGAACAATGGGTACTTCTGTTATTTAAGATGCACTTACACCATTCTTAGTTGAGAACCCATGTGTGTACTAGGAGATGTCTCCACAGATTCACGCAGCTTGTGGCTTGATGTCAGGACAAAGAAAAAGAACTGCACAGTAGGAGAAAAATACAACCCCCCTTCTTTTTGCCAAGCTAATACTTTCAAACTTTGTAATCTTAACTTTTTGCCATGCCAGAGGCCTTTTCACACTACCTGAATAATAAAAAACCGTTTGCATTTAGTGTTGCTTGTGTAACCTCCTTGTTCACTTGATTTGTTGAAGGCATCAGAGGCAATGCATTTAAACCATCCTCAGTGACAAGTGCCTGGATATTTATAAGCCCCATTAAATCACCTCCTGTCCTTGGGTGCTATATATTCAGCTGCATAACCACTGCCCTGCTTTCTGAATTCTGCAGCTGTATGTCTCTTGGTATCCATGGATAATGCTTTTTACTGTTTCTCACATGGGGCAGTGATACCAGCAACATCATTAAGAGGGGTTGTAGGTGGGTTGTAGATCCTCTGATGGAAACTCCCCAAAAGTGGGAACAGAAAAACACATCTAAGTGTCCAGATTGACTCTCCTCTAACTCTAGGTACTCATATTAGGAGCAATCACTGTAGACACTCTGTGCATATATT